>JAITYX010000175.1:0-93786 GCA_021018815.1 Talinum fruticosum | reverse complement strand
CTCATGTTCGAGTTCCAATGACATAAATACATATAGGATACTCGTGTTGAACTCCTTTATAATCTCATATGGCTCAATATACCTAGGACTTGGTTTTCCCTTAACGTTGAACCGTCTCGATCCTTTTTTCTGGGGACACTTTCAGTAATTACTTTAACTCCTACCTCAAACTCCAATGGTCTCCTTCTTTTATCTCGCATAACTCTTTGTCGGCTTTGGGCTCGCCTTGATGTGTTCTTAAATCTTATTAACCATTTCAGCTTGTTCCTTAGGTCAACTTAGGCCTATGGTCAACGCTTCATTCAACTCTATCCAACACAATGAGGTTCTACATTTGCTTCCATACAATGCTTCAAATGGAGCCATTTTAACAAAGGGCTCCGATAACCGTGTTATAGGAGAAGTCCATCAAAGGTAAATTATTTCCTCTCGAAAATCGAGTACACATGTTCTCAGCATATCCTTTAATATTTGACTCACTCTTTCAATCGGTCCATCTCGTTTCGAGTAATATGAACTACTAAACTCAATTTAGTCTCGTAAGCCCTCTATTATAACGCTTGCCGTAGCCTTGCTTGAAACCTCTTGTCGTTATTAGATATGATATCCTTAAGTATTCCATGTAACATAACAACTTCCTTAACGTATAATGGTACCTGGTATCTCAACACCGCATGTGTCATGTGTTGATACAAATTATGCAGATTAATAAGTTGGTCACAATCACCCAAATAGCATCTTTTCAAAGATAATAGGTAATTCTATGACAGAGTTCATTGAAATTGAATCTCATGTTCAGTAGGAATTTCTAAAGGTCTTGACTCACCTACATGACTTTGATGTTCGACCTTTACCATTTGACAAGTGAAGCATTATTCACATATTCTCGTGATATCTTTTTTCATATTTTTCCACCAAAAATATTGCTTCAAGTCTCGTATACATTTTGTTCCTCCTACATGTACTAAGTATCGTGTATTATGTGCTTCCTCAAGAATTTTCCTTTTCCATTCCTCTTTCTTTAGTACACAAAACCGATTCTAAAACCTTAAAGTTCCATCCTTGTGTATTTCTTGAAACCAGGAGATTTTCCTTTTAATATTTTTCTTAATCCTTTCCATCCCGACATCATCTTTTTGGCCTAATTGAATTTACTTCGAAATAATATATTATACCTCTATCGTTGCAAGGAACTCACTCATTTGTCCATGCGAGACTTAACTTAATACTTATATTGTGGAGATCTCGTATAACAACGAGCTAAGTTATCATTATTACATTCAAACTGGGTTTTGTCTCCGTACTCCACTCATTTGCCACTACATTTACTTTTACTAAGTGTTATTATATTTGTAAGTCATAATCCTAAAGTAATTCCACTAGCAACGTTGCCTCTGGATTGATCTTCTTTTGGGTAAAAATGTACTTCAAACTCGATGGTCAATATAAATCTTACATGTTACCCCATACAAGTAATGTCTCTAAATATTTAGAGCAAAAACAATAGGAGCCTACTCCAATTCATGAGTAGGATAAGTCTTTTCACATGATTTGAGTTGCCGAGATGCATAAGCTATGACCTTGTCGTCCCGTATTAATATGCATCCTAACCCGTTTTTAAACGGCTCACTATAGATGGTATACTTTTACCTTCCACGAGTAAGGTAAGAATTTGGGTTGTGGATAATCTTTTCTTCAACTTTTAGAGTGTCTCTTCACATTTATCCGACCATTTAAATTAGGTTGCTTTCTTTAGCAAAATTATTAGAGGTGACGTTGTTTTTGAAAAATCCCGTAGAAACCCTTCGTAGTACCCTATTAACTCAGGGAAACTCTTCACTGTTGTACCATTAGTTGGTATGGGGTATTCAGTTACTACCTTTATCTTATGAGAGTTGACCTTAATCCCTTCCTTAGGAATATCATGCCCTATAAATGTCACTTCTTCTAGCCAATAATCACATTTTTGCCATTTAGCATACAATCGACGTTCTCTCAAGATTTGTAGCACTATTCACAACTCGCTCGTCATATTCTCTCTTATCCTTGGAGTATATAAGAATATCATCAAGAACCACCACCACAAATTTATCTAGATAAGTCCTCAAAGATTCTATTCATGAGATCCGTGAATGCAACCGATACATTGGTAAATCCTCTAGGCATTACCGTAAATTCGTAGAGTCCATATTTAATTCTAAGGGCGTGTTGGGAATATCTTCCTGTTTAATTTCAAGTTGGTAAAATATGCCAATTCCTTGTATCCGATCAAACAAACCATCAATTCTGGGTAGTGGATACTTATTCTCGACAAACCTCTTGTAGTAACCTCATCGACCCAAGAACACTCCTAATTTATGTAACATTAGTTGGTCTCGGATCATTCTCATATCGCGTTTACTCGATGAGGATCGACCTTGATCTCTTCTTTGGAAACAACATGCCTAAATATGTCTCTTCCTCTAGCCGTAACTCACATCTTTGCGATTTGGCACACATTTGATGTTTTCTCAAAGTTTGTAGCGCTATTCTCACATGCTCGACATCATTTTCTCTTATCATCGAGTATATAAGAATGTCGTCAATACTATTACCTCAAATTATCTAGATAACGCCTAAAATTTCCATTTGTGAAATTCATGGATGCAAGCAACTGTATTGGTAAGTCCACATAGAATCACCTTAAATTCATAATGCCCCTATCTCGGTTCTAAACGCAGCTTGGCGAGTATCTTTCTATTTAATTTCAAGTTGATAAAACACATCAACCCCTTGAAGTTGATCAAGCAAATCATTAATTCGGGGTAAAGGATGCTTATTCCGGGAGGGGGTTATCTTGTTTAGCTCCGTATAATCTATATAGAGTCTCCAAGTACAATCCTTCTCCTTCCCCAACAAGATCGAAGTCCTCCAAGTTGACACACTTGGCCTAATAAATCCTTTTTATAGTAATTCATTAGGCTGGCTTTCAACGTTTTGAGTTCCATTGGGGTCATCATATATGGCGCTTTGAAAATGAATTATGCGTCAAGAATTAGTTCAACCTCAAACTCAATCTCCCTTTGAGGAGGTAGACCATGTAAATTTTTAAGAAATACATCTCGAAAAATCACATGCTACAAGTGTAGTATTTGTATCTGTCTCTTCTTTTCTATCCTTAATAGCATAACATCAATATCTCATGTAGTCATTTCTTAATAATTAACTACCTTCATGACTCGAAGTTATCAAATCCTCTTTTGTATCTTTTCCTCCCGATCCACTTCTTTCTCTTTTCTCGGCCCTTTAAAATAATCTTACAACCTTTACAAGCTTTGTTCACTTTATATGTCGCCAACCAATCCATTCCTAACATTACCTCAATTCCCACACATTAGATTGAATTAAATCTGCGATAAGTAACTCCCCACATATGACCTTGGCACATGCCGATAAAGAATTGAACCTTTTACCATTTTTTGGCAACTCAATTTGGTACTCTATTCGGCCTTATGATCATCTCGAATTTAAGTGAGAGGCAACTAAGAGTAATTACAAAGGAATGGGTGGCACATGAATCAAATACAACATCGAAAGACTCGTGGGTTTAGTACCAATGACAATCATTATTCCTAAAGTTGCGGCTTCTTTCTTGCACATCACTTACACTTGTCCTACAATCACATGTTTGAAAAAATGGTGCGGGTCTTTCACATGGTGTCATCAGGGGCTTGGTAACTCCTTTCTCTACAACTTTCTGTCCTCTTGGGAAAGTGTTTACTAAATGTTCAACGCTACCACACTACATACATTTATTATTACCCATTCGACAATCTAGTGCGGTGTGATTTGTTTGGAAACATTTGCCACAATGAATGATCCTTGTTGGAACTAATAACATGTTTCTTTTGAATTACCCTCTCACTTGTATTGTTTCACTTCCTTTCGAGTCTCCGAGATTTAAGGCCCTTAGTTTGCTCTTTACTCGTTCAACCTCCCCTACTCTCTCATATATCCTTGACAATCTTCGATAGATTAACCGGCATGTTGGTGTCGAATATAATAGGCCAAGCCTTCCTCAAGTCTTGACATTTCCACCCTTTCAATAACGACAAAGTCCGAGTCATAACTAGATAACTCCATAAATTTATTAGCATACTCCCTTACTCGTCATGTTGTAGTCCATTTTTTTTAGCTCTAAAAACTCTTTTTCTTTTTGTCGCTGAACTTTAGTTAAGTAGAATTTAGTTGTAAGCCCTTCTAAAAATTTCCCCAAGTGAACTCACAACCTCGAAATTTATTTTTCATTGTGCTTCACCAAATGTCTGTTTCACCAATTAGATAATATGTCCCTATACCTCTTTTTCCTCAAGTGCAAATATCTTTTCCATTCCCCTAATCCATTCTTCTATTTTTGCTGCATCAAATTTTCCATCATAGGTCTTAGGGTTATGAAGAGTCACTCTGTCAACTTACTTGTTAGGCTTAGAAGTGGGTTCGGTGAGGTGTAGGAGGGATCCTTTTCATCGCCTTTGTCTCCAAGTTCCTCCAGTAATTTGAGCCCCCGTTATCAATAGAACCTCCTCCCTAAGGTCACACATTGGGTCTCATCAATGATTTGTTGGGTGTTGGGAGGAGTTTTTAATGCCTATTCGATACGTCTTCAATCATGGCCTAAGTCTTCATTCACATTCAAAACTACGTTATTACTCTCTAACTAAGACATACTTAATCATATAAATATAACTTTCCTAATTAATTTCTTTTCCTTGTCCTACGAAACAAATTGTTAACAACTCCTAATATAAAACATACTTACTTACCTCCCGCTTTCATTGCGTTTATATAATAAGTGACACCAAATTATAGTTTAGATTATCATTCTCTTGAAATCTTCATCGGTTAAGAAATCCTCAATCAAAGGAACTCCAAAGTTCATTCTAAGTGTCGGTTTGCTTTCTAAATCAACCTTAAAGGTACTAAAGGAAATTTTCTAAAAGAGTTTAATATTTCCTAAAAATTTCAGCAGAGTTCTCGTTTGTAATATAATTTATCCCATAAACTTAAAGCTTTAAAACCCTACATAAAAACCAAAATATAACTCAATGAGCCACACGCTCGGAGTACACAACTCAACGGCCACACGCCGAGTCCAACCAATATACATTAAAGCTTAAAATAACCTAAATAGTTCATAATGCATCCGAAACAAACCGTATGAACTTAATTACAAGATACAAAACTTAAAAGCATATGAAATGCATGTCAAGCAACTTAAGTCATTATGTACATTGTTTATACTAGCATACCCATAAGTATATATATCAATCCAACATTAACTACACTATATACACAAGTCCCAAACGACAACTTGGGGAAATAATAGCCACGTAATTTTCCTAAAGTTCAAATCACGACACCTTAGAGCCCTATTGCTCACAAGTGATATCTAAACCTCGCTCCGATACCACAACCGTAACGCCCCCAATTCCCTAATTCGGGAACATTAGGTATGGTTGCAGTGGAAGTTCACGATCGAAGGCGTTACCGCCGTCCTACCAAAAGGACAAGACCGAAATAAAATACCATAATAACCTCGTGTCTATTGGTTATGCTTCGACAAGTCGTGGAAACATTACATGCTACGTCACAAGGTGTCATGCCGACAACTTAAATAAATCAATCCCAAAGTACAGCTTCGCTACATATTTACAAATATTAATGGACAATACAACAATCCGCGATAGGAAATACGCAATATTTAATCACAATCCAAGGTCAAGCCCAAAATTAACGAGGAGGAGAATCACCGTGAGCATCTAACCCATCTTAGAACAATGATAATAAAGTATCCAACTAAGTCTTGCTCCCGTCAGCTTCTTAACCAAAGGGTTGTTCACATATGCTTTTCCTAAAAACAAAAACATTAAAATAATTCGAAGAATGAGTCGAAACCTAGTACGAACATTCCTTTACAGCTTAAATAATTTTGAAACATATTGATTGAGCGCGCGCATTTCAATTCATTTTAGTTTGAAATCGTGGGAGAGAATATGAGTAAAACTTACTTGTCGGCTATTATCCGAAAGTGGAACCCCTTGATAATTGATACGATCTTAGTAAGGTGCACACCTCCCGGCCGACCGAGAACTCGAGTAGAAGCCGCGCGAGTGAAATTGATGGGCATAAGCCCCGATAATTGATAATTGAGCGGGGACCACTTAATTAGGGGGCAAAACTTGGCTTGCAAATGATTCATTATTAGTTATTTACGTAAGAAATGTTGAGATTTGCTGAAATATGTGAATTTTCGAAGAGTACAGGCAATGAACGTACTCGAACCGAGAATATTTGTTTCTCCCCTTTATAAAAATTCAAGTTACCAACTAATCGGCAGGAAGTGGCCCGAGTTCTATTTCAAATAGATTTTTGTTGTTAATAATGTATCTCTTGAGTTTTAATAATTGGATTTGTATAAGCATTGACAATTCGTTTCATTTCCTATACTTATACGAGAATCGATTAATTACTCCACTTTATTGCGTTAATTCCGTTTCAAATGTTGAATACAATACATACTAACTAAAGAAGTTGATTAGGCTAATTAGATACTCAATGATTTTGATGCAATTCAATTTGTTTAGTTGACTTGGATTAAAATATATGTATTTACACAAACAGACACTTATTCCTAATTTATTCCTTACTTCTCCCTTCCCTTCATTCAAAACCATAGTTAAGTAATTAATTAATCCATCAAATGCCCTTCCATAGGAAGGTTTCACAATTTGCCGAATTGCCCAAAATTCATACATACACCATTTTAAGGGCCTAAGCATTATTTCATCAACACAATTCACATTCACAACCACAATTAGGTATGCTTAATGCTCAATTATTTTCCATGCTTCTACACATTACTCGATATCTAATTTCAATTTCCACAAACGTATTCCCTTTCATTTGCTCAATACAACCATTTCCAAAATATAACAAGTCCATCAAATTACTTAATTCTACATGTAACAACATACAAGTTAAACAACCTAAAGTCTAAATGAAACAACCAAATTAACATATTCTCGTAAGATGTATAAATCCACTCAATTGAACACACAACATCAAGTGTCTACAAATGCAAATAATTTGTCTAAATTGAACCCAAAAACACTTAAATCCAGATTGAACCCTAAAACCCTAGTTTCATATACATGAGAATGGGACGGGATACTAGGGGTAGAGATAGAAAAGAGAGAGAGAGAGATTTCCGGATGAAAAAACGTAGGCGAGATAAGAACGTTGGTGGAGGAGAAGATGAGAGCTTGAGAAGAGAGAGCGAACGGTGAACTGCGAGAGGGGGACTAAATTCACTCGGTTGAGGCGAGTGAACGTGAGAGAAAAAGGGCTCCGAGGAAAGAACTCGGGCACCGGAAAACTCAGGGCGGAGAAGGACGTCGGTGGAGGAGAAGAGGAGATGAGCGAAGCGAGATGGTGGGAATGGAACAGCGAAGGGTTCCGGAGGGGTTTTTGTGCAACACTTTAGACGACGGTTCACAACTAAGAACCGTCGTCTAAAGTTCTTTATGATTACAGTTCATTTACTAAACCGTAGTCCGAGGTTCGGTTCAACCATTAGAAGATTGTTGTTCGTTTGATCCGTTGTCATATACATAGTAAAAACCACATTTTGTTTACAAAAATGCCACCTGGTCCATTTTTCATGATCGTTTGTCATTTTAATTGTCGTTAAAAATCCGTCATTAAAAGTGGTTTCGTATTAGTGAATTGAGAAAGGAGCCATTAAATGTAGGCCGTTGGATGAAAATTGGATGGCCTAGTAGTGCTTGCCTATAGTTGGGTACTTACCTATTAAAGGGTGCTTACTTGAACACCCTTCCATAATTGAACATCCATGCATATGTATGATAGTTAAGGACAATTAGATTTAGAGAGAGAGAGAGAGAGAGAGAGAGTGTGTAAGTTTATAAGCGAAATTCCATAAAAGTAAAATGTATAAATTATAAATATTTTACAGTATTTTATAACAATAAATCAATATTTTGTAAAACATTGGCAAAGAAGGTAGACCTATATGTATGTGTGTGTGTGCATGCTCGCGCGCGTGCGTGTGTATGTGTGTGCGTGCGTCGCGCGTATGTGTATATGTGTGTGCGTACTCGTGCGTGTATGTGTGCACGTACATGCCCTTACGTAGGGATATCTCGCTTAGCAAATTTATGATGTTTTAAGTTGAACGTATTGTGAAAAAAAAAACATGAAGATGGAGATGAAATGATCCAATATTAGAATAATTAGATCAAAAGTGCACAAAAGGTGCTACTTGTATACATATATTTTATAAGAAGAAAATTAAAAAGCGAAGAGATACAAATGCTTAATTAATTAGGCATTACAAACCCTTAATTAATTAGGCAAGATAAATGAAATAATATTACGAGCACAAGAGTATACTTGTCTTCCATCAAGATGCACCTTCTAACCTATATTAGTATATTTTACGAAGTATATTCATGTCTTGCATCAACAAACTCTATTTTACATTAATGTCTTACATCAAGATACTTTTTATTATATTGAAGTGAGGTTGGCCGAGTTGGTTAGTCAACCTCACTTTTTCCACACACTCCTCCCATATTCAAACATGGAAGGAGACAATTTTCTACCCTTTGTGTTGGATGGAATTGTTTGTTGTGGTTGGAGTCTTGGGCATCAAGATACTCTATTTTACATTAATGTCTTACATCAAGATACTTTTTATTATATCGAAGTAAGGTTGACCGAGTTGGTTAGCCAACCTCACCTTTTTCACACACCCTTCCCGCATTCAAACATGGAAGAAGGCAATCTTCTAGCCTTTGTGCTGGATGGAATTGTTTGTTGTGGTTGGAATCCTGGGCCTCTTAGTTTGGGCTTTATTATCCTTCCCCTTATCTGTGTAGGTTCACTAGAGTTCCCTGAAATGGGGGCATAGTAGGCCTAGAAAAGAAAATTTCTTTGTAAAAAAATTAAAGGAAAGAAAATTGATGATGGATAAGTTGAAGCAATTGTGAGCTACCTCACCCCCAAGTAACTTTATATTTTAATTTTTTTGTTTTTTAAAACTAATTATCTAATTTCACACATTATATAACATGATGAAGAAAAAGTTGGAAAACACTTTCTAATGAAGTGGAGCAAGCTATATGAAGGATTAAAAAGGCTTTTGATAAAAATGTAAGAGAGTCATGCCAAAGAAATGCAAGTAATGCAAGAATAACAAGGAGAATAAAATGAAACCGATATTGGATAATCAAGCATAATTGAACGCACAAATTTCTAGCTTATCGAAAATTTTTGGTGCAATAGCAATTCATGGCAAACAAATTATTGCGTCCAACATATAAGTTATTAAGTTATCTTTTTTAGGAAAAGTTCCTTGATCATGTTATGAGTTCGACATAAATCATTTACGTAAATTATGCGTTCTCATTAGGTAAGTAAAGCTAATGATTCAAGTTCTTAAGATTAATTTACTATGCAAATATTAATATTGTCATGTCTTCAAATTAGGTAATAAAAGAAATGGGTCATCCAACATATTTAGTATGCTTTAACCAACATATAGAGAATAATATGAGAAAATTATTTGTGTTTGAAGTTCCTCATTATAGTTAACGATGTTGAAGTGGTGCAAATTGAACTTTATACTTTTGGTATCAAGTATTACTAAACATGGACCAATTTGGTTGCTTTTTGGCTATTTAAAAGATGAAATTTGGTTAAAAATAGGGTCATTTTAGATAAATCTTTATTATTTATTTTCACCAATTTGTATGTTGTTCAATTGATGTACAAATACAATAGAAGTGCTTATAATTTGATTGGATGGATGATTGTAATATAATATTAAATTTCTATTTTTAATGTCTATTTGGTTATACAATTAATTTGGCAAATTGTGATGAATAATCGTAAAAGAGTAGTACTAAATTTATTGTAAATGATTGTAAGTAGCATGGTGAAAAGTGAGATCACCATTTTGTGCCAAATTTGTAATGACTTTTGTGGTGATTGTAACTAGCATGCAAATCAGAAAACTACTAAGTTCATAGTGAATATAATCGCTATAAAAGGTACAAGCATGTGGCGATTATTAGAATTTGCACAAATGGTCATGATAATTGCCATCTTAGGCTAATACGGAGGTTATAGTAGCGAATAATATTCGGTGCTAGTACCTTTTGTGGCAAAAATAATTGCCACCGTAGCTATTTTAGCCGTCAAGAAAAAACTCATTTTATGTAATATGAATTATTTTGTAAGAATATCTCTTTCAACTTAAACAATTAGAATATTATTAATCAATCCAAAAATTAAGAAATGGGGGACTTTGAAGGATGATATAATAATCTTATTTAAACCATTCCGTGCCGGACATATATTATTTACATATAGATTATGTGTTATTTTGTTATTAAATGTCTTAGTAGTGTTCAAGGTTGTTAAAAATTAAGATCCTAGTTAGAATTGAAATCAGTAGAATCGGATCGAGTATCATAAAATTTTAATATTTATTTGTAATAATCAATTTTTTAAGAATAAAAAATTAGTAAACATCCAAAAAAATTATAAAATTCAATTCAACTATGCTTTGAAAATTTTAATACAAAAGCATAGTATTTTCAAATATAATTATCTACGAACACTTTATGAAATTTATTTTAGGATTGTGAATTAGATCGTAGGATCGTAAAATAATATTATGATCCTACCATAGATTTTTGAAATTAAATTAGGATTGTAAAATTCTAATGAATTTAAGATTCCGATGAGAATTTGATCGATGAAGGATTTTTGGACCTTAGAGTCACGGATTCGTAAGATCGGGAATCTGGGAGATTGATAATCATAGTAGCGATATGATGTAAAAATTTGATTTGATTCGTAAGAGAAAATTGCAAAACCACTCATGTAGAGAAGTCGTTCATTCATAGGAGGATTAGGTTGAAAGAGTATTCTCTACACAAAATGTAATACATGCACCTATCACTTACATAGTGAAGAGAAAATGTGTTGCTTATGATAAAATCTTTCTCATTTATCAAGTAATGATTTTTTCAATACCCAAGTAGTATAAGCATGTCTTTTCTTACATATTCCTCACTATATACATTTTACTTTATTTCTTTTGGAATTACACGAAAAATTAAACAAACTTTAAGCGTATAAAGAAATTGATCATTTGGTTTTAATTTAAGTTCCTCAAGATTTGTTGTTTGAAACTTGAACTCTCTAAAATTTGGTTCCATACCAAACTTTGAGGTTTGGAAGGTTATTCTAACTTGATTGTAGTTCTACAATTAAGTAGCTTATATTTTCACAATTATGTGAGGTATATAAAATATAATACATGTATTACCATGCAAGAACCTATATTCCTTATTGTTTGTATTTACTAAGGTAGAAATATTGACTCATATATGTTGGTAAAGAAGATTCCATAACCTAGTAACTGATGCTTTTGTTCTTTGAAGGATTCCATTGTTTTTACAAATGCCTTCTTTATTTTTGTCATGAGAGTATATTAATTATGCATGTTGCTCTCTACCATTTTATTTGTTACAAGTATAATAACATGTGTCATAACTCGTAAGACATGCCTAATGATGGAAGCATAAGAGGCTTTCTCCACTTTAATTTAATGAATCTATTTACCACACTTTTCGTTTTTCTAAATCTATGCTCGATAGTAAATCACCCCGATTTAATAATTAACTCAAATAATTATTAAAGTAAAAAATGTTTGTTTATTGCTTTCCAATTTATATGTGACCAGAAAAACTCTTCTTTTATTGGTTACTTTGAATTTTGCTTGTAATTTCTTAAATTAGTTACCCAAAATAGTGAAAATGATCTCTTTAAATATAGAAAATTCAAAATCTTTTATTTATACTAAAAATCACATTCTAATTAATGACAATATCGTACTATGAAGCGTGATATAATTATATTATATTATTCTTCATACCTCTAAAAATAGAAGAAATAGATCTAAATTTCAATTTCTCAATCACATCAATCAACCGAGGCATGAGGAACAGCTCAAATACCATACTAAAAAGTGATTGTACTTTGTAAATTGCCAAAGCGTACACAAAACAGAGGATTTTTTTCTTAATTTGAATTTTAATTTGAAGATAAAGGAGGATTTTCCGAGGATATATATATATACACTCATAAATATATAAATCGAAATTTTGTTTATCGTAATACCCACCACTCACAGAGCCTTTTTACCGTCTTCGTCTCCGTCTCCTCCCTTTGACGTTTTTTGGAACGAAAGAAAAAAGTAGGGTTTTCTCTCTCCTCCCTTTCATCAATTTTCCCCTCTCATCGCCGAAGATTCCACATATCGTCACACACCCATCAAAGAAATCAAAAACCCTAAAAAATCGTATGACATGTTTCCTGGACACTAAAAATCTATCGAATTTAGATCGTTTGGCTTGGTGACACTTGCGATTTTGATCGTTGTTGCCCCTCTCACGGATCCGATAAGAATTTGCCATTTTCATTTGGGTTGAAAACCCTAATTTTCCCCTTTTTTAGGGGTTTTACGGGTTGTGGTTTGGTTTACTTTCTCTTACATCACATAAAAGGAATTTGGTAGATCTTATTCCGTGATATGTGAATCGATGGAAGAAGTGAAGAGAAGAATTTTAAATACAGAAATTTGAGAAACCCTAACCGGATCGAATTCGAAACCGAAGTCGGGACATGACTGTTTATCGTTAAAAATAATTTCAAAATTTTTCAAGTGATTTTCAATTGTTTGTCAAACAAGGATAGGAATGGTAACGGGGAGGGACGGGGACGAGGCCGGAGAAAATCCTGGCCCCGTCCCCGTCCCCGTCCCTGTCCCCGTTTTTATAAAAAGAGAAATAAAATTAGGGTCGATTTGTAATTTTGTTCCCAAAAACCCTAACTATAAAGGTCTCTGCCTCCCTCCTCTCTCTCTCTCGCTCCTCAGTCCTCTCAGCCGCCAGTCCTGTCTCAGATGCTCTCTCTCCTCCCTCTCCTCCCTCTCGCCGGCTCTCCCTCTCGCCGTCTCTCGCCCTCGCCGTCTCTCGCCATCTCTCGCCGTCTCTCGCCGTCTCTCTCCCTCTCGCCGTCTCTCCCTCTCGCCCTCTCGCCATCTCTCGCCGTCTCGCCATCTCTCGCCGTCTCTCCCTCTCGCCGTTCCGTCTCCCTCTCGCCGTCGCCGTCGCCGTCTCCCTCTCGCCGTCGCCGTCTCCCTCTCGCCGTCGCCGTGATCTCTCTCTCCTCCCTCTCGCCGTGCTCTCTCTCCTCCCTGCCGCGCTCTCTCTCCTCCCTCTCGCCGCGCTCTCTCTCCTCGGTGGAGGTGGGGAAGCGGGGCCCCGGTGGAGTTTGGGTACCCGGCGGGGGCGGGGGCGGGGGCGGGGGCGGACCGACCCGCCCCGTTGCCATCCCTAAACAAGGACAGATTCAAAGGGAAAACAACCTGACAACAATGATCACAACGGTAGTGTACCAAGGGGAAAATCCCAATCCACTGGGGGAGGTAGAGATTTTTCTCTCTCCTCAGTCTCAGACTCAGAACAACTTAAACAACGATGTATTGAAGAAGGGGATGATGAGGATAAGCCATTATTCTCAGCCAAGCGAGAGATGCCCACCACTTGCTGTGCTCCACACCATCACATCAAGTGGTCTTTGCTTCAAAATGATGGAGTCTTCTTCTTCTTCCTCCAGCAACAAGTCGCTCTACTACCAACAACAAGACTCGCCGCTTGTCGCTTTGCACTCCACCTGTCTCAGAGAAAACAAGGTAACCGACCCCAAAGCACTCCATCTCATAGAGGATGAGAGAGAAAATTTACTGAGCTCAAATCGACTTTGCTCAACTGGGATTCAGAAGCTCAACAGAACTCTCCAAGGATTCATTATTTCTAGCTAAAACTCAATGCGGAGCTTTATTTTGTTCACTCTGTTTTTGCATTGCTAACCATTTGTAGCTAAAACATGAATGCACCAATGGGTTGTGTCATTTTGCGTCGATCAGAATGTGGGTCAATTTGGTCACCCTTGCACCAACCCCAAAGATTTGCAATAGCCTCGGGGCAGTCTAAATGAACTAATCAATGTTTTCTTTGTTGGCCCATGTTATCCTAAATAGACTTAGACTTGGATTTGGTTGGTTGTTAATCGTGAAGGAACTCATGAGGAATACTATCCTATAATAATCTTAACTTGATTGTAGCAGCAAGAGAAGAGAAGAAACTGAAATCTCCCAAAAATTGCTTGTTGCTCTGGAGTGTGAATTTTGAATCCTCAAGGTGAACTAAAAATAAAAAAACTTATGAATTTTGCAGACTGCTGTGGTTCCCCTGGGTGAGCAGGAGATTCATTTAGTAGCAATGCCTTCTAGAAGGATGGATATCCCTTGCTTCTGGGGTTTCTATGTCATTTCAGGGTTATATGATTCTTGTCTTGGCATGTTAAATCTCAGATGCCTCGGCATTGTTTTTGACCTGGATGAGACTCTGATTGTTGCTAATACAATGCGCTCTTTCGAGGATAGAATTGAGGCCTTGCAAAGGAAATTAAGCATTGAGACTGATGCGCAACGGTTAGCCGGCATGATGGCTGAAGTGAAGCGTTATCAGGACGACAAGGCAATATTAAAGCAATATACTGAAACTGATCAGGTGGTAGACAATGGAAAAGTTCACAAAATTCAAGCAGAAGTGGTTCCAGCCTTGTCTGACAACCATCAAACAATTGTTCGGCCGCTTATTCGGTTACCAGATAAAAACATTGTCCTTACTCGAATAAATCCTCAGGTATTTTGCTTTTGGTGTTTAGAAGGTTTATCTATGAATTATCTCGTAGTTTGCTTGAAAATCAAAATGCACTCACGGTTTCTTTTCGTACATGATTAAATCTTCAGTACCTTGTGTTTGCCATACATGCATACTGTGCCAATGGACATGTTTTTCCCTGCAAGCATAATGACATTGAGCACAGTGTTGGTATTTGTTGGTGTTTGTGATCAAAGAATTCAATTGTTTTTGTTGCAAAACGTCGTTTGTTGCAAGTCAGTTATTAGGTGATGCATGACTCTTGTATATGCGCAGATTCGTGATACTAGTGTTCTTGTACGGCTGAGACCTGCATGGGAGGACCTACGTAGCTATTTGACAGCCAAAGGTCGTAAACGGTTTGAGGTTTATGTCTGTACAATGGCTGAAAGGGATTATGCTTTGGAAATGTGGCGGCTTCTTGATCCTGACTCGAATTTGATAAGTATGGGGGAGCTTTTGGATCGCATCGTGTGTGTCAAGTCTGGTAAGATTTAGAGAGCATTTATTTTCTTCTCATGTTGAATATTGCCTACAATTTCCAGTGGTTTCTAGTATCTTTATTAATGAGGAATTGAGCTTGTTAACATCCTATATTTTGTTTTACAGAGGTGAGCTGATCTGTTGGGTGTTTGATTTAATTCGTGTGTTTGTTACTAGGATTGAAGAAGTCACTCTTTAATGTCTTTCATGATGGGAGTTGTCATCCTAGAATGGCATTGGTGATTGATGATCGTTTAAAGGTGTGGGATGAGAAAGATCAGGCCCGGGTGCACGTTGTTCCGGCGTTTGCTCCGTATTATGCTCCCCAAGCTGAGGTTTGCTTTCTGCATTGTCTTCCTTGTCACGAGGAGCTGTAAATTGTTGAATTATCTTTTGCTCTCTCATTGGATTTCATGTTAACTTCCTGTGGCTCTTTTTGATAGGCAAATAATGCCATCCCTGTTCTCTGTGTGGCCAGAAATGTAGCATGCAATGTTCGAGGTGGTTTTTTCAAGTAAGGCTTTAAGCATCTCTACAGTTTATTATAAAGTAAATACAACTTTGTAGCCAAGGGGGTATGCTTGTAACGAAGATGCTTTCGTCATTCGTCACCTGCCTATATATTCTTTGATTATTGCCTTGTCTGATCTGTTTGAGGTTTTGGTCTTTGATTGTTTCATTTGATGGCAGAGATTTTGATGAGGGTGTCTTGCAACAAATCATGGAAATTTCATATGAGGATGATCTTAGAGATATATCCTCTCCTGATGTGAGCAATTATTTAGTGTCAGAGGTATTAGTGCTCCCACTTTTATCTTTCTTCTTTTCATGTTGTTTCTTCTGTAAAGATGTCTTCCCGCTTTCCTCTGCTACCTGTTCAGCAGTACTCTTGTGTTATTAGCTGCCTGTCTTCTTGCCCTACAACTTAATATAATACTTTGCCCTACAATAGGATGATGGCTCTGGATCCAATGGAAACAAGGAACCACTTTGTTTTGATGGAATGGCAGATGCGGAGGTTGAGCGAAGGCTTAAGGTGGTCTTTGGCTTCTTTCCCTTTTCCCTTGTCTCTTTTCTTGGTGCAACTGTGCTAACTACAACTTGGGACTTTGTTCATGTGTATTATCTTTTCATGTGATTTTTCCTATGTCCTTTCTATATTTGGAGAAGTGATATATTTTGGGTTGTGCCACTCCTTGTACAGGAAGCCGTTTTAGCTTCTTCAGTGGCTCTTTCACTTCCCTCTGCACCTTCATCAGCAACTATTAATCTTGACTCTAGGCTGGCTTCTTCTTTACCATTCATGGCTGCCACTCCTCCTATCACAGTTCCACAGCCTGCACCTCAAGCATCAATCACGCCTTTCCATAATAACCTATTCTCTCAAACAGCATCTTTAGTTAGACCAATGGGTAATATTGGTCCTCAGGACTTGAGCTTGCACAATTCCCCAGCCAGAGAAGAAGGCGAAGTGCCTGAATCTGAGTTAGATCCTGACACAAGGAGGCGGCTTCTCATACTGCAACATGGACAAGATACTAGAGAGAACTTACCAAATGAGCCCCCATTCCCTGTAAGATCTCCGGCGCAAGCTCCTGTTGCTGGCCCTGGTCCGGTTCCAGGTCCAGCTCCTGGTCCGGCTTCTGTTCCTGTTCCAATTCCTAGTCCTGTTCCTGGTGCTGTTTCCCGGGTCCAATCGCGTGGGAACTGGTTCCCAATGGAGGATCATGTGAGTCCAGGGCCCCTTAGTCGGGCAGCAACTAAAGAGTATCCAATAGCTCCTGATGCTGTGCATTTTGAGAAGCAACGCCCTCCACCCCATCCTTTCCCACGTGGTAAAGTGGAAAATTCTGTTCGATCGGAGCGACCTTTTATTGAAAGATCAAGACACCCAAGGGAGGTAAACCTCATTTTCTCTATAGTCTTCTGGCTTCTGACCGAGCAACCTAGTATGTGGGTACAGTGTGTACTCTTAGGCTTCAATTCTGTTAAATCTTACCTGTAATGCTAAGATTCTTCATCTGCAGGCCCCTCGCAGGGATGACAGATTAAGGTCAAGTCATTCTTCACCTAGTCATCCGTCTTTCCAGGGTAATCTGTGACTTTAAGTTGATGGTCTGATGTTTGATTGTTGATGGTTACATTGAGATATTTGGTCTCATTGATTTATTTCATTATCTGCTGGTGGACTGACCGCTTTTCAGATCTTAAAACGTCACTTGTTTTGTGAATAGCATTTTGCTTGTAGTGAGTGTTTGTCATGTGATGAATTAAATATATTTGAGAATTGGAGAGAGAGGTGTTTTAATTTGTTATATTGGTTGAATTGGTGATTAGAAAGGGGCAAGAATGTTAATTGGAGTCAGCCATACCAACTTTGGAGGGTTGAAAGTCTTGACATGGGTATCATGTTGAACTCCAAAATTTTGTGTATATTTTTAACATAGAATGAATGGTCAGGTGTCCATGCATATGTTTTGAATGTGAAGTGTCCAAAGTGGGTACATGTAGTGAACCGAAGAGTAATAAGTTATGTAGATTGTTTAATAGTTGCTCAAATATGCCCGTGCATTTGGTCGAATTGTGTCGCCTTTTGCACCCTTGCTGGGTAGATAATGATTTGAATCTTCTTGTGTTGACCATACTAGGGGATTCTATTGTTGATGGCAATTTTAATGTATTTGTGCTATTCTTGAAGACAACATCTTTACATGTCAAGAGTAGAGTACTTCCTTTGATGCTTCTGCAGGCAGCATCCTATCTGAATTGTTGTAACTTGCTCGATTTTGTGATTGATGAGAGAATTATTTATGGATGTGCCCCAAGGTGGAGGTTGATGCTTGGTCACCCTTGTTTATGACAGTTGAATTAACTAGAGTCTAAAGTCACACTCTAAATGTCTTTTTCGTTCCGTCGAAAATCGATTTTCATTCGAAGATGTAAAAGAAAGATTTGATCTAAATACTTAAAAAATGTTAACTGCCCATTGAAAGCTTTGAACATTCGCCATGACATGTGTATATGCGTTAAGATTTTATCTGTAATGACACTATGCTGATGTGTTACTTCTTTAATTGTTTGCAACCTTTCATTTCGTCAGAAAAAGTGTACTTCCTCATTTAACTTTGAAAACATCGTTAAAAACTTTCATATATAATTTTGAAGTTCGATTTTTTTTTTTTTGGGGGGGTTCACTTCATGATACTAGTGCTGCGAAGGTTATGACGAGGATGACATTTCAACTTGGGATCCATTATTGCAATTGCAAACATTTGAGCAATTGTGTTCCCTTATTCATCTGGAAGTTGTATATGGTTAAAATCCCTGGTATTATAATTATGAAGTTGATAGCCAATCTCCGAATGGCTAGAAAAGGTCAAATTTGGCTATTTTTTCCAGCTTAGATTATAAAAGAAATGGACTAGAGCAAAATGCCTCTTTATTCTGTTCTTTGCTTCCTTTCTATGAAGTATTAGGTAGTATGTGCTTTTTAATTCTTGGGCCTAGTGGAACCAGCCTCTCTGCAAATATGCAACTTGGAGGTAAGGCTGCTAAATTGGAACCACCCCCGGGCGGCAAATACACCCCACATGGGTGACAAATTTGGTTCTTGGGATTTGGAAAAACAAAACCCTCAATCAAGTTGTGAGCTCTGTGAAGTCCGTGGAGGGTGATTCTGCATCTTGGGAGCCATTCCTAATTGCAGCAATTACTACATTTTTGCTTCCTAATTCTTGGGGACTAAATTTTACCTAGAGCTGATAGGAGGGAATTGTATTGACTTTCAGACCATAAATTGCCTCAAACCTAACAAAAATGCACCGAAGTTTCCCTATTTGCTCACAATCATTATCTCAAAAATGTGATGGCGTCATAGACAAACAGAAAATGAGAGACATTAGAAAATGAGAGACATTGATAGTAGTGGAATTCCTATGGCCCACTGAAAAACTAGAGATGAGGCTAGTTGTAGAAGCTGAGTGAAGCATTATATTTTGTGATAATGATAGTCAGAAAATAGTGAACCTTCGGTGCATTCTTGTTTGGTTTGAGGCATTAAGTCAATTTGGCTAAAAGCTTCATGATTCCCTTTGGACAGGTTGACAACTCTTTGTTGCTTGTGGGTGTTTGAGACTGTTGTCTTGACTCTCTTCCTTCTTAATACCTTGTTGTACCTCTTGGAGCAAAATTCAAGTCAAAGCTATTCGGCAGCCGGTTGTTAGAGAAAAGTTTGAGAGAATGCTTTCTGAGTGGACTCTCTTCCTACTTAATACCTTGTTATACCTCTTGGAGCAAAATTTGAGGACAAAGCTATTCGGCAGCCGGTTGTTAGAGAAAAGTTTGAGAGAATGCTTTCTGGGTGGAATTCAAAATACCTTTCCGAAGGGGGAAGATTGACTCTTATCAAAAGTGTCCTTTCTAGCATCCCTACTTCCTTTCCCGTCTCCACATTCCTTCTTCAGTGGCTTCTAAGGTAGAAGTAATTCAGAGAGATTCTTTAGGCTCTTTTGGGAGTGACTTCAAGTACCATCTGGTTAGATGGTAAAATCGTGAAGCTTTTGGTTCACTATGGAGGGTTAGGTGCCAGTTTCTCAAATATCTTTAATAAGGCCTTGCTTGGAAAGTGGTTGTGGAGATTCACGAATGAGAAGGGAACCTTTAGGCAAAAGGTGGTGACAATTAAATCTAGCAAGGATGATTTTGGGTGTTATCCTTCTAGATGGAATGGTTCTTATGGACAAAGCCTTTGGAGGTATATATCTAAAGGATGAGGAAAATTCCTATCTCTCTTTTCTTTTGAGGTTGGGGTTGGCTCTTCTATATCTTTTTGGCATGACCAGTGGTGTGAAGGTGCTCCCTTGAAAGAACTTTTCCCTTCTCTTTATGCCCTAGCAAGGGATGTGGATGGTGGCTGATTATTTTGAAAGAGAGATTGGTACTATAGTTTGGTCTCTGGTTTTTATTCAAGAAGCCCTCATTGATGACGACACTATTCTTAGTCTCTTTGTTAAACTTAATGAGATCAAATCTCAATCCTAAACGGGTTTTCTTTATTAAGTCTTTCTACTTGAAGCTTACTTCTGATTGGTCCTCCTCGTTACAACTGCCCTTAGATAATCAACTACATTGGAAGCTCATTTGGAAGTCTTTAGCGCCTTTAAAAGTTTCTTTTTTCGTGTGGGAAGCTTGTCATGGGAGTATTTAACTTCTGATAGTTTACAAAGGGACAAATTTTAGTGAATAGCTGTCCTATAGGAAAAGCTAATTTGGAATCTATTAATCATTTGTTGTTGCATTGCTCCTTTGCTAGAGCTTTGTGGGGGTTAGCCTTTAGTTGTTTAGGAGTCTCTTGGGTTATTTCAAGCTCTATTAGGAACCATTTCGTGGCTTGGGAGGGTGACTTTGGGAGAAAAGCTAAAAAGAAAAAAGCCTTCCTTACCCGTCGTCCCGTTTTTTAAAGCATTTGGTGTGAGAAATAGCAAAGTCTTTGAGGGAGTGGAGACATCTCTTCATTGCTTTAAGGATATGAATATCAAGATGCTCTACTTTTGTGATAGTGGCATTTTTGCTTATCTTCTTTTGATATTGTAGGTTTTGTGGATAGTCTACATATTGGATGTATATAGTCCTTTTGTAGGACACTCGCCTTGCATCTATCCTTTTGATTTAATATATATTATTCTCTTCTCCTTGTCCAACAAAGAAAAAAGTAAAGAGTGTGTGTCTACCCTTAAAAATCTTTTTGCCACTTTAGTAGAGAGTTGATTATTGCTGTGTTCCAGTTCTTCTTTGCCATCTTCTTCTGAAGATTCTTGACATGAAAATCATTTCATGAAAAGGGCCAGAGGCTTGCCTTTGTCCAATATTTTTCTTTTTTAAATTAAGGTTGTCAGATTTCTGTGTGTACTGGCGTCTGACACCTATACCTCGTCAGAGAAGCGTAGCTTTGTGCATCTTTAATCCACAACATATTTGGCTTTGTTTATGTAATCTCCAGTTAGCTTTATGTGGTTTGTTGTATTTTGTCTTGAGTGACAGAATTTTGTGCTGATTTTGCCATCATTACTCCTCTCTTTGAAGGTGATGATACTTCTCTAGCTCGTTCAGCTTCAAGCAACAGGGATTTTGAACTTCAATTGGAACGAGGTGCTCCATTGTCAGAAAGTCCTATTGGTGCTTTACATGACATTGCGATACGGTGTGGAACCAAGGTGAGTTTCTAGAGTGCCCTTATGTGAGTTGGAGGTTAGAAATACCATTGTGTTGCTCATTTTATTTCACTTTTCCTTGTTCTTTTTCAGGTCGAGTTTAAGGGTGCTTTGGTTGCTACAGCAGAGTTGAAGTTCTCTATGGAGGTTGTCTATCTTTTCCACTTTTTTGCCTTAAAAAGCTCTGTAGATGAAATTTGAATGTATGTTTTGATTAACATTTTAATGATGTACATGTTACTTTCTTTTTAGGTTTCATGCATTTTATTTTGTAGTGTGTGTGTGCATGTATGTATGTGGGAAGCACATGAGCAAAGCGCTTAGGCATTGTCCTCTATGCTCATTGGCTGAAGATTTTTGTGAGTTTGCTTAAACGGCCAAGGATTATAATATACTGATTGACTCGAGAAGATCATGCACTGCTTCTATGTTGTTTGCTGATATGACCTGTGGCATCAGTAGCTGAAGTTAGTAGAGACTTGTTCTATTATATATGAAGGGACAATGACCACTATGTCCAAGATATGTTTGCATTAAGATAGAAATTGTAGTGTTCTGGAAACCTTTTGCTGGTCTCTGCATATTCCTCGTAAAGTTTCTCATTTGTGGTTATTCATCTATTTACCAGTGGCTATGCGTACGTGTGCCAGATATTGGCCATATCTAAATTTCTGTCAGAAAACCTTTTGTAGATTGTATTGAAGAAATAACAGTCATTAACTTTTGATTCTGTTGTGGCATGAGTCATGACAGAGTCCAAAGTAGTAGTAATGACTAATCATCTGGGATTGAATTTGCTCGTACTAGTGTTTGTATCATGTGGCAGTATGGCTGCTCTTTTAAGTCTCGTAAGTTCATTATTTCGCTGTTATTTAGTTAGAAGTAGCTTCAATAATTTATGTTGGACTTTCTTCTTTTGTTTGGATTCATATGATTAGGACATTGCATTTGATCGAATAGAATCTTTCCTGTAAGTATTTATTGCTTATAATAATTAATATGTATTTACTATAACTTGATTTGTGCTTGTGCTCTTTACTGCTTTTGTAGGCTTATTTTGCTGGAGAGAAAGTTGGTGAAGCGACTGGTGTAACAAGGAGGGAAGCTCAACATCGGGCTGCAGAGTCTTCTTTGATGAATCTTGCTGGTAAAATTGCTTGATGAAAATTTCTCTTAGATCATTTAGAACTGATTCTGTTTGGTGTTATGGCTTATTGTTTAATGATTTGTTTGTTTGTTTGTCTTTGAGTTCTGCTTCTGGGTATTTATTTGAAATGCAGGTTTTGCTGACAAGATCGGCAGTTTATGTCACAAAGGCGTGCAGCGTCGCACACATCTTACCTATCTTAGTGATCAGGGGGAAAGGGGAAATAAATCAACATAACACTTCAAATTGAGAAAGGCTTTGGTTTTACATTCTTATGCACAAAAGATTTTGAAAAACAAAGTGGGGTGCCGCGCTTGGGGGGAAGGGAGGGGGTCCGAAAAGGATGAACCACTAGAGTTACTGCTTGCAATATGTTGCTCTTTGCTGAAGTCTTGTTAAGCTTTTGCTTTGGCTTTTTGTGCTTAAACTGCAATTAGTGGTGTTCATTGCTTCTGCGCAGTGCACATTTGTTTGTGTCAAAATCATGTGATGGGCAATCCACCTATGATGAATCCTCTTGGTTATTCTATAACAAGTCTGATTATCAGCTCCTACCAACCCCCTCCGCCCTCCCGGGCGGCCAAAGGGAAACAATTTTTAAAAAAGGGTAATAAATGGATAAAAAGAATGCTCAATTTGATTATTTCTCCTCCAAGTTTGAAATAAGAGAAAAATATCACATTTTGCTTGTCATTGAAATTGAAAAATATTCCATAGTAAATGATGCCAATGCTATTCAAATTCACATGATGGTACGTCTTCTGAGTTGCTATTTTGGTAATTCTGAGAATGTAAGAAATGTTATCTGCAGATCGATATTTGGCTCACATGAAGTCAGATTCAAGCACTCCGCAAAGTGACACAAGTAGGGGCCATAGTCCAAATGACCTTGGGTTTTCAAGTGATGCAAATTCACATGGTGACCATGTTTCGGTGAAGGATAAGATGACACCTTCATCTGAACTCAGTGGGCAAGATGACTTTAACATAGATGGCTCTAAGAGGTCTGGGGGCTCTGTATCTGCTCTTAAAGAATTGGTTTGTTGCATTTACTTGTCTCCTCTCAATCGTCATATTCCACATCGCAAGCTCAGTAGGATGGTTTGGTTGATTCTTATGACGTTTTTGTGCTTACCAGTGCATGAGGGAGGGCCTTGATATCAATTTTAAAGTTCAGCCCTCAGCTTCAACTAATCAAGACCAGAAAGATGAATTATACGCAGAGGTATTGGATCTAAGCAATACAAATTTTGTCTTTTGCTTGATGCAGCATTTTACATGAGCATCAAAAGGGTGACTTGTTCCCTTCCATCATTGCTTCCATTCTAAAAATATTCTAGAGCCGTCTAACCCTTTCATACCATGTCCGCATTCTTATTCCAACAACTCTGTTGAAACCAACAGGTAGTTGGTGCACCATCTTTCTGTACCACGATATTTTTGCTGTTCACAGTCTGAACCTAGTACTGCATTCAGAGCTGTGGGTTACCTTTTATGTGCAGATGCCACCAACTATTTTTTCACGTTTTCTGATCTCATCTTTTTTGTTTAAAATGTCGTATATAGGTAGAAATAGATGGACAAGTTCTTGGCAAGGGCACAGGATTGACATCAGACGAGGCAAAGATGCAAGTAGTCTCTTGTTTCCCTTCTCTCTAACATGAGCCTACCTTGAGTGGGAGAGAACATAAATTTATTGGAGGAAATATTTTTTAAGCATTTTGACAGTTGTTTTTTGTGTGCTTTTTTCCCCTCCCTAATAATGGTGCAGGCTGCTGAGAGGGCTCTGGTAAATGTTAAATCTATGCTTGGTCAGTTCATACAAAAACGTCCTGGTTCTCCTAGGTTAGTATTTTCTAATGTTTCTTTACATGTTTGTTATGTTTACAAACTCTATCGTTACAACTAGAAGAGCACCACATTGTGGATCTGTGGAGTCTGAAAAGATCCAGATGTAGGTAATCTTATTACCCTACAAGCAGAAATTAGCAGATAGACTGGTTCCCCTTGACTTACTAACTGTCTTTGGCGCCTCCCCCCCTTCCAAAAGTCTGGATCTCCCATTTCATTAGTTTCATTTGTAATATGAAGAACTGAATGAATGGAGTTAAAAGTCTGAATGTATCTTTGCAATTCTTGATGAATGAAGATTACATAGCATCCGGAAGTCTGTGTGAAGAGGACATTTGTCAGATGACTTAATTTATGTGCATTGCAGGTCATTTCAGGGAATTTCTGGAAAACTCATAAAACCGGACTATCCACGGGGTCTGCAGCGCATGCCTTCTTCAAGATACTCGGAAAACACATCACCTGTGCCGTGATATACATAATGCCCTTTTTTCCTGGTGACCATCAGATGAAGCGTACAGCAGTGCGACATCCTGGGCTTCAAGGGCCGGTTTTTATAAGTCTCCGTATCTACCCCTGAGAGGCCCGACCATGATAATGACGCATCCTTGCAATACCTCATACTCAAGGGGTTCACAGTTATAGTTGGAACATTCTCCTACAAACATACTGGGATTTTCCGGTGCCTGGGAAGAAATACCAATGCTGCCCCTGTCGTCCTTCACTTGGAGCTAACATGTTTCATATGAACCGACCCCATTGAAGAGCATCTTTGGAGGGATGGTTGCCTTGTTGTGAAATACATGGATGTGCTGGTAGGTGGGAGAAATTCTCGACTTCAAAGGATGTAAAGTTGAAGAGTCATTGTTGTAGAAGATTATATCTGAATGCGCAATTTTTTCTCCCATTTTGAGTGCAGTGGCTTAGTGATTCTGGTTTGAGAAAGAGGACTTGTTCACTGACCCAGAAATATCTAAAGATTTCCTGCTTTGGCCCTGGCCTAATTTTAAGAGTAGCCAGTTTATGAGCCAATGCTAATTTTTCTTTTTTTTTTTTTGGGGGGGCTTTGTACCATATTATGCTTTTTATAATCTTAACTGTTGTAGAATTAACAGGTTTTGAGTGAAATTCCTTGGAAATTTTGCTTAGTGCCAGTGATATATACTGTTCTCCATTTCTCCCTCTGCGGCCTGGCTCCCTTGAAAAAGCATTTGGAATTGGATGTGGTATAATCCGTACTTGGGATTAACCGGTAGATTATCAACATCAAAAAGGTTGATTGTTTTCACAACATCAAAAAGGTTGATTGTTTTCACAATATTACGAGGCGATGTATGGTATTTAGATTAAAGGGCATAAGGTTGTTTTGCCCAAAAATAGGAGGATGCAAATGTCATTAGATTGGCACAGGATTTGAAATTACATTTTGTAGCCAAGAAAGGTTTGATAACAGAATTTAAAATTGCATTTTGTAGCTAAGAAAGGTCTCTTCAAACCATCGGTTGGGTGGATAGCATGTAATTAAGTATAGGTTTGGTGTTCTTTTCAAAGAATGTCCAAAGTAACTTGTAAGTAAAAGTTTTGGTTGATATTAAACTAGTTTGGTTGATTTATTACAATTTGCAAGTGGACCTTTCAAGTCAAAACATTTCTCAAATCACGGTTTGTGAGGCTTCTATCCCTTATGTTTTGGCTGTTCTCACCCTCTTATGGAGATGGAGGATAAATTTTTATTGGAATCAAGTGGGAATTGTGAATTTTTTTACTAAATCTAACACTTGAAAAGCTCACGAGAATCTCAAATCCGATCAATCGGTGTGGAAGTTTAATTGAATTTGGAATTTAATTTTACTGGGAACTAAGTGGGAATTGTGAATTTTTTACTAAATCTAACACTTGAAAAGCTTATGAGAATCTCAAACCCGATCAATCAATGTGGAAGTTTAATTGAATTTGGAATTTGGATGTTATGGCTAAGATTAAAATGTTCTTATGGCAAGTTTGCCATAACTCATTAACGATTACATCGTATCTTACAACTGGATTTTATTTGTCCGGCTTGTATGTCGAAATTGAAGATATGAAACACCTTTTTGTCACTTGTCCTTTTGTAGGTCAAGTTTGAAATTTAGTTACTCGCCATGGTTGGATTGGTCAACATTTATTCTCTAACCCGCTTATTTCGATTCGAGAATCCTTACACAATAATTTTGTTGAAGATTACAATGGGAGTTTGAGGCAGGGAAGTGATGGGTAGGAAATCGTAAGGTTAAAGTTGAGTTTCGAATGTATCTAAATCTTCGAGATGAAATTAAGTTGGAAGATGAGCCTAGCAAGAGAAACTTAAGTGATAAATTGAGATTATGAGTCATATGGCTGAGTATGAGCAAAGGAAATTAATTTATAAAGTAGAGACCTAGAATGAGGAATTGAAGTAAAGACAAGGAGTTGTGAGAAGTTGAGACGTGAGCAAACGAAGTAGATTCACAAGGTAGAGACATGGAATGAGGAATTGAAATAAAGACAGAGAATTAAGAGAAGTTGAGACATTGAATTAGATGGGGTCCGTTTGTGGTTATTGTGGCTCGGAAAATGGAATTAATCGTACTAAATTGATGGATTAAGAAGGGCATAGTTGAAAAAGAGTCGAGAATGACTGCTTGTATTGAATGGTGGCTATTCGTATTAAGTGATTTCTTTATGTGATACTCAAAAGTAATTTTGAAAGGCGTTTTGTATTTTACGTGAGATGCAACTTCTTGTGAATTGCCTTTCAAACGTGATTCTGTTTTAAAGAAGCAAATTTGATTGATAAATTGAATTTGGAAGAATGGCGCATAGTGCTATGCCTTCCAGAGTGTGTCAAAGTGATTTGAGAAAGTGAATTTATAAGGGCGACACGTGGTGTCATGCCTTCGTTGATGTTAAATCGATTTGAGAAAGTCGTAAAGTGAATGTGATGAATGAATATGTGCCAATTGTTTTGAATCGAATGGCTACGGATCGTTTAGCATACCGAAGGGTTCGAATTGGGTGACGCCCGACTAAAAACTTATAGGGAAGGGTTCTAACAGGGGTCCTGCAGAGGCGGGATGCCCGCTCCGAGACTTCCCGAAGATATGTCCCGGAGCCTTTTGTTCGGGGTCGCACCTCGGAATTAAAGAAGTGCTAGTTCGAATCCTCGAAGGCCTAGAAAGTTGATTTAGTTGGAAAAAGATAATTGTGATGAATGGGAAATCGCGCTTTTAAATGATTAAAAGAGTTATGATCTTTACGTTGCAAGAGATTTCATTGAAAGTATATAGATTTGTATTATATTATTATGCTTTCGCAGATTTCATTATTATGAGTATTATGTGTAAAGAATTTCCATTTTAAGGGTATAAGACTTCGGTGAGCCCGTGGTTTATTGCTCACCCCCAAAAATTCCCCCTTTTCCCTCCCGAGTGTTGTAGGTACACTCTAAAGAGATGTATGCGGTACGTAGCGTATTCGGGACTCCCACCTATTGTTATGTGCTCGTTTGTTAAATGATTCAAGTAGTGGACGTGCATTTCTTATATTTTAAAGTATTGTACTTGTAATTTAGTTCATGTAGTTTGTACCCGATGTATAGTAAACCATTTAGATCGTTTTAAGTTTCATCGCATGATTGTTTGGACTCAGCGTGTGGCCATTGAATTGTATACTCCGAGCGTGTGGCTTGTTGAGTTATGTTGTGCTTTTTATGCAGGGTTTTAGGGCTTTAAGCCTAAGGGATAGTCCACATTACAAATAAAGCTCTGTCGAAATTTTTATGAGATCTCAAATTCTTTTGGAAAGCCACCTTTATTATCTTTAAGTTGAGTTTAAGACAGCCAAACTAACACCGTAAAGAGCCTTGGGAGTTCCTTTAAGGAACTCGGCGATGTAATACTCCTAGGGGGTGTTTTGGGGTGTTACATAGAGGGACTAATATTTCCATAATTGTTGTACTTCCATGGAGTATTTGGAAGTCTCGTAATGACATTGTGTCTCAAAATGATGTACCTAATCCCTTGGCTTCACTCATTACACTCGATTATACTCGATTCACATTTGCAAGTCCACCTGT
This sequence comes from Talinum fruticosum, assembly GCA_021018815.1. NCBI lineage: Eukaryota > Viridiplantae > Streptophyta > Magnoliopsida > Caryophyllales > Talinaceae > Talinum > Talinum fruticosum. The sequence goes on along the minus strand of JAITYX010000175.1, from coordinate 65,142 downwards.
TTAGTAAGGTGGATTTGTCATCTAGGCGGATTTATCAAAATTAATTTTGATGGCACCTTATCTTCGACGGGCACAATAGTAGGTTATGTTATCCGTGATTGGAAAGGAGGTCTCATCTAAGTAGGCACTCATTTCATGTGCAAGACATTTATACTTGTATCCGAAACTACAGTCATGCGAATAGTATTAAAGTAGCAGTAGAGTCATGAATCACACACATATAAATTAAGGGAGACAACAAGATAGTTATTCAAGCGGTTTAGGGTTCCAGGCACACTCATGGAGAATCCAATCGTTAATTCATAATATACGACCTATGCTTTCATTGTTCTTTTCTTGGTAATTAACAATGTTTTTCGAGAAGGTACTATATCAGCTGATTGTATTTTTAAATTATGATGTATTATGAGGTCTAATATTATTACCTTTACACCCTTTCCCTTGCAAGAGTTTTCATATATACTTACTTATGACAACATAGATAGATCCTTGAGAAAAGGCTTATATAATATTCTTTGTACTTACCATAAAAAAATGCCAATTAATATTTTCTAAAAAAAGGCAGGAATATTTGTGCTGAAAAGTTGACGGTAAATTGATACTAATCTCATCTATAAAGTTCGTTATCAGCAATTTGAATTTCAATATATTTAAGACTTTCACACAAATACCAAGTTAAATGGTTTGGCTATTGTTGACAAGCAAAAGGGTATTATATTAATTAATTTCAACAGCATAAATATGTTTTTTTCAAATGTCAACCAACCTATAAATTAATTTTCATTCTCATTAGTCATGAAAATTAATTTGCCAAATCTAGATGGACCAAAATATTAATTTTTCATTATTTTAATTAAAGCATTGTAGTTTGTAACTTAAAACTTCCATTAAATGAGCCTTTATAATCTATTTTTAATCCATCTCGAAGTAGGGATGAGAGTATAATCCGAACCCGAACAACCTGCCCTGAACCCACGCGGATTTTTGTGGGTATGGGTACAAAAAAATTGAAATTTTCGGGTATGGGACCGGTATGGGTATAGTTCACCCACCCCGAACTCGAACCCATACCCGAATGTGTTTTTTACAATAAAATTTGTTAGCCAACGAGTGAGCACCGACCAATTAAATATGTTTTATCATTTTATTTGTGTTATTGATGTATAATTACGAATTTATGATGGAGGCAAGAGATTTTCGTAACTATTCATCACTAATGCCAAATTACGGTAGTATAATTTCCGATGGGTATTGTTGTTTCATATTCATACATACACGAATAATACCCGATACACCCGAAATACTCGATGGATATGGGTATGAGGATAGATTTTGTAAATCCGACGAATATGGATATGGGTACGGGTATGGAAATAATTTTCGAAAATGAGTATAGGTGCGGATATATCCATACATGTCTCGTATACCCTAATCTGAAATGAATTTTAAAAATATAAAGATATGTTAAGAGCTTATAGCTTGGTATGTATGATTTTTATCTTACATTCGGAAGTCCAAAGTTTGAATGTGATCGTACTATACTTTAGTTAGTACGAGTGCTTATAATAGTGAAGTAACCGAGTTTGAGCAGTAGTAGGATCATTTTTTCTTTTTTATACATCGTCTGTTAGGCCGTTTAGATAAGAGTCGATGATTCCTAATTTTTAAAAAGAAATGCAACAGCCATTTCATGGAGAATCATAAAATTGATTTGTAACTAAAAAGTTCAATTCTATGGTCAACGTTTTAGTGGTGAAGAAATTGCCTTTTCGTTAAAAGTCTGAATAAGGCATAAGGAGTTAGTAGAAATGAAATGAAAATGAAAAATATTAGAAGAAAATGAAAAAAATCACTAGAAGGAAAATAATTTAAAAGAAAAAAGCAATAATGGAAAGTCCTCATTTGAGTCATTTTAGATTATTTTATGCAAATGTATACATTATTTGCCATACGATATACGAATTTATAAAAAGAGATTAATAAAAAGAGTCATTTTTTCAAACCGAAAAAAAGAAAGGAGGTTAATGAGGGAGGGTTTTTATAGGAAGGAAAATAACTTTTTGAAAAATATATATTCTTTGGAAAATGTTCTTTTTCAGGAAATCGAATTTGATGTACTACAATTATTTTTTGCTATATAATAAATAGGATTTTTCATTATGCTAGGGTTATACCCTTTGTTAGTGCAAGAGTATGAATTAATTTTATTTTTATAATTAGTTATTTTTTAATTTTATTATTTGTAATTAATTTATAATAATAAAAACTGATAAAAAGTTAAAATAACATACGTAGATAAATTTTTCTTTTAATAGGTAATATAAAAATATTTTTTAAAATTTTTTGATAACTTATTTTTATTATTTATATATTTAACTCATTATTCGTCTTTTCTCCTTTTTACAACTTAAAACTTTAAAATTCTAATTTCTTTTATAAAAAAATGTCCATAGGATAAAGACAATATTTTATTTAAATTCACAATATTATATGATATTATTCACAAAATAAAAATAAATTAGTTTGATAAGTATACACATCCCAACATAATACATATAATTTTACAAAAAAAAAAATTGTCAATCTTACATTATGATTACTAATCTTACATAGGGTAGAATCAATGTAATTGAGATATATGATGCTTATGTGGCATTGTAATAACTATCTTATATTATTGCAATGCCACATAAGTATCATACATGTCAAATATACATTGATTATATCCAACTTTTAATATATATATATTAGCTCTATACTTCTTGCTATGCAAGGGTTTGAGTAAAAAAAAAAAATTTAATTTTTTAAATACTTTTATATAAATTTTATAAAATATACTTAAATTATGTTAAAAGTATTCACCATTATAAATTTATTTGTTACTGTACAAATTTTCTTAATGAATAATTATGGAAGTTATAATTAGTTATAATATTTTTTATATTAATTATACTCTTTTTGTGCGGATTCCTTTGCATCCTTGTTAAATAGTGATATGAAGTATATTATTTATCTGTGAATAATTTAAATCCTTTGGTCTTCATTATTATTGTGTTGTTTGTTCTTCAAAAATTTGTACAATTCTATTCCTAATAATCATGTGAATTATTTATTTATGACATGTAAATTATCATTAGTATTACAACTATTTTTAGTAATTAAATAGTCTTTTAAAATATTATAACTTAATAATTTATCATATTAATATTTTTTATATGGCTAATTAAATATATTTATGTTGCTATTTATATAGGTCATTAATGATCTATTAGATGGCAATCCTATGTGTCATTCTACATAAATCCTACCCAACTTTTAATATATATATATATATATATATATATATATATATATATATATATATATATATGGGAGGGTTCAAGTGAGCCCTCCCTTTAAGTGAGTTCACCTATTAGGTGAGTACTTTTAATCTCAACCATTGATTAAATTTTTTTTTCTCGGGAGAGGGGAAGGACCGGAAAATCATCGTCATTTTCCATCCTCTCCAGCCCTCCCAAGCGCTCTCTCTCTCTCTCTCTCTCTCTAACTCTCTCTCTCTCTCTCTCATCTGCAGACATCCTCCCGCCGGCTTCTACCTCCGATCGTTATCCTCTTTGTGGCGCCTTCCTTCCTCTCGCCTCGAATCAAGATCATTGGTATCTTTGTCGCCCGAATCCCTATCGCTTTCGGTTCGTCTCGTTCTTCGCTCTCGTTCTCGCACACGGCTCCCCGACATTCCCTCTCCCTCTACCTCTCAACTCGTCGGAACACGTCGGCGTGTGTTGTCGCCGTCTTCCGTATCTCTTCTCTCTGCATCCCTTCGTGGCTCTCGCCGGACTCTCCTTCTTTCCCCGACCGCAATCCCAGTCCAAGCACCCAGCTGTTGGCGAGATTCACATTTAGTCGAGTTCGTTCTCTCTTTCTTCCCACCCCTCAAAAATCGGATATACGATTTTATATAATTCATGCTTGATTTGTTCTTTCCGTTTAATGGGTTTGTTTGCGCTAATTTGGGACAATTAGTTTGGTTTTGTATAATTCATGCTCTCTCGATCGAATATGCTTCAAAATTCTTACTGAAATTGTGCTATTTTGGGTTTGTTTGGCTTAATCTTTCTAATACATTGCTGAAATTGTGTCTCTCTCTGTCCGGAAGCAAAATGCTTGCTGAAATTGTGTTAGGCGATACATGCTCAAAGAATTCGGTTTTGTCTTCGCTTTTGATTTGAGTTTGTTGATTGATTTGAGTTTGCTTGATTGAAATTGGGTAGCTTGGAGCAATGTGTATCCGCTCTAAGTATAGCCGTTGGAAATCCTACTTCTTTTTGGATGGAATATAGGATTCATGGATGATCTATCGGTGCCACTTACTTGGAGGGAGGGGGCAATCTTCATTCCTAGCATCGAAATGCTGGAGTTGTTAGTTGATGACCCGGAATCCTTAGGCATTTCAGGTGATGATCTCTTGTTACTCCTAGCACCATCATTAGAAGTTGATTGCTTGTCCGATTCATTGCTTCTAGGCAGCCCTAATATGAGCTCGGTTGCTTCAAGATGTAGATCATTTTCATAAGTCTCCGACCTTGCCATTGTTTTTGATCAAATCAATATTTTTTTCTATAATCAATCCTTCCGATAGAAATTTGAACTCCTAGGTCATGTTCATCGATCCCTTTTTATCAATAAATACAAAACTAGCTTGTTTGAGACTTTGCTTGATTAGATTGTACAAGTACTTGCTAGATTTTGTTTATTGTACCAGTTCTGCAAGCTAGGTTTGTGAATGGGTGTAAATTTGGGACAGGAGAGTTCCATCTATAGAACTAGTTGCTTTTACATTTAACACGCAAGTCAAAATGGTTGTTGAAATTCTTTTACTTTTACATTTAACACACATGTCGATGAAACCTTGGACGCCTATTAGCTCAATTGGTAGAGCATTTATGTTATTACACAAAGATGTGGGTTTAAATCCCACATAGGTTGAAAACAAAACTAGAAACATGCATAAAAGTTGATCGAATAAGTGCAGTTGCTAGCAAGTTCGATATATGATAGAACAAGTGTCGTTGCTAGCAAGACATGCTCATAAAAGTTGAAGGAGGTTTATTTTTGAGCAGCCAGGGATACGAGACACGCCAAAAATGAAGTTAGAAGGTTATACCATAGAGGAAAGAGTAGTAAAAGCAAGAGTTCCGATTTCAGCATAATGAGTTCCTAATTTTCAGCAGAATTTTTTATTTTTGAGACATTTTTTTCATTTATTGGTATGTTTTGAGGTAGTTTTTTGTTATACTTTACATATCTTATGATGGATATACCCTCCAATTGATTGAACAAGTGTAGTTGCTCGTAAGTTCAGTTTAGGATAGAACAAGTGTCGTTGCTAGCAAAACATGCGCATAAAAGTTGAAGGAAGACATGATTCCCATATGCATACAAATCCAAGTAAACTTGAGAGGTACAAGGAAAATTCAATAACAAAGACTTCAACCTCTTCCATTAATTATCACCAACCAAGGGGAATACAAGTCAATTAGAAAGACCTCAACCTTTTACGAAGATGTTTTAAAAGCTAAGACAAGCATGTTCCTACTACAAAACAACAACAAAATTACATCTAATGTAAAATGTGCACATAAGCATGTTCCCAGTTGAAAGTTGCACTTCCACATTTTGTCCAACATCTTCAAAGTATGTTCCTACTTGAAAATTCTACTTCCACGTATTATCCAACATCTTCCACCTAAAATATAAAAAAACAAAAATAAAATACTACAATTTGACCATGACAAAGCTAATCCAATTACAAATAATATAAGAAATTTTTACCTTTATAAGTTCTTTAAAGGACAATTTCGATTGTCGTGGTAGGCTTGTTGTTCACAAGCTTTACAAAGACTTAACCTCTTGGCTTGTTGCTCCATTGCTTTCTCTTTTCCACCTTTAATTCATTTACCACTTCCTTTCTTATTGCATTGCTTAGGTGGGAGAATGTCGATTTGCTCGGGGGCACTTGATCCAACAAATGACTCCAACTCACTTATTTTGCTCTCACTTGTAGTTCTCTTCAACTCCTTCGCTTCTTTTAAAATATATTGAATTCATTTGCCAACAAGCTTGAGGATTTTCGTGTCTCTTCCAGCAAGTTGCATACAATCTAAAAAGTCAACCCAATTTCTTGAAATTAACTTGTCTTGGAGTTCCATTTGTGAACGTCCTTCTAAAACATAATAGTGTCATTCACATCAAAAATTGGCTTATCCATTTTAGTCCATCTATTCAAAATATAATATGATGGCAATTCTCGAAAAGACCTTCCCTTCAAAATACACAATTTATGGAAACAAAGAATACCTTCACATTCAAACATTTTGTATGAGCAATGTGCCACATGAGTAGAGGGGTTATATACAACTTGCCTTTTTGTAGTCCTATTTCGGCTATTATCCAACACCCTAATTAATAACCCCTCCTCTGTCGCTTGCTTATCCTTAACCTTATAATCCATAAAAGCATTTCAAAACTCATCCCGAAACTTATAAAAATTAGCATAGGTGTAGATTTCACCTACATGTCTCTCTAAATCTTTAGTTGTCTTTAACACGAGCACGTAAGAAGATGTTTCATTATCCGCTTGCAATCGATTATGCCTTTGCAACTCCACTGCACTTTCAAATCGAATCTAAAACTCAATCAAACTCAAATGTGGATTTGTGAAGTTACTAAAGAATCAATTTTCACTTTCGGATCTTGATGTAAGTGGGGTGATTCTTGCCATGGATCCGAGAGAGACAGCGAAGGGTTGGGGGAGGGAGGGTGAGAGTTGCTTGGTGAAATCGAGTGTGGAAGCCATAGATATAATGATCCGTGCAGGCAAAGAGTTGGGGTGAGCAAACTCGGGTACTCGGTTCATTTTCATGGATTGGGATTGCATATACTAACAATCAAGCATTTTTGCATGCAATTTGGTGCCTATCTTGTAACCTCTTCAAGTATGTCCAAAATTTTTAGCACACAATCAAGCTTTATCATGGAGGGAGAGAAGGGGGAGAGACTGGCCTTGTCATTCGGATTGTTTCTTAAAGTGAAACATCCGAGGATGAGGGGTGTGCACAAGTGAGAAAGGAAATGCAGGGAATCCCATCCATCCAAGGAAGACTTTGATATTCCAACAAATCCAAACTTAATACACCGACAAATAAAGGAGGGTGGGGAGTTGGAGACTCACCATAGAGAAGCTGATTGACAGATGGAGGGAGGACCTTGACGAGTGGCACAACCGGTCAATCGGAAGTTCAATTAGTTTTTGGGGCCAAAATTTGAAATATAACAACGTCGAAGCGAAAAAATAAGTACGGATCCGAGCCACTATTGAACACTCGGTTGGTTAGAATTGAGGTTGATTGTGAAAAGTGGGTGAGAGCAAGTTGATTCGAAGTGTGAGGCGCAAAACAAAAACTCTAAAGGTTCCCAATTTTATATTTTTACTTTATAAATTTTTTTTAATAATTTGAATGCAATCTAGTTATTGGTTCCAATTCTGTTCCATAATAGCTGGATCCGGTAATTCCAACTTATGGAACTGGAACAAACCGGGTTGGAGTCTAGGCCAGCGAGGTTTGGTAGGAATTACATACAGGGGTACCTTGGTATAGATTCATAAGGATTACTGGTGCAACACAATCTAATTTTGACCTCAACGTAAGTTGACTTGACGCAAACCGAAGTAACTTGAAATCTCGAAATTTCAAACCATATTGATTGCATTTTCTTGATATATTAACCGCAAAAATCTAAGATAGGTAACTTGACGCTAATTGATCTGAAATTTTCTTTGAACCTGGCCCGCAACCTAATCTCCATCAATCCTATTCAACCCAATAGGAAATGACTTGACCAAATCCATCCTTTGAAATTTGTTAAAAGAAATTATCTTTGAGATAATATTGCCATATTTGGAATATGTTCCAGTTTGTCGTCTATTTCTTTGTGAACTTGTTAAATAAATGCAATCAGTAGGGCTCAGACTTTTGGTTGGTTTGGGCCAATATGCTTCTAGCTGAATTTTTTGTATGATTCTCTTATTCAAAGTTAATTGAGTTAGATAATTAGGTCCATGATGATATTTTGGATGGTTACCCTTCTGCGTAAGTACCCTGTAGGTCTACCATATACTTCGATCATATTTACTTTTTACACGTCAACATTACTGACTATTAAAATAAGTCTATGTCACTGTTTTGCAAGCAATGTCATCAATAACTGCAAAGAGGTGGGAGGGTTCAATTGAGTCAAGACCCCATATGCATTTACGTCATGTCATAGGTTTTCAGTTTTAGGACTCAGGCTCTATGTCCTCCTATTGCGCCTTTTCTTTTTATTTGTATGGTTTAATGCATTAATATTTTAAGTATAGATTTGAATTTTCCCCTTTTGTGCCTTGCAGAGCAATGTGAAAGGGAGAAGGCCCGTGTTCTGGTCCATTGCATGTCAGGCAAGAGTAGGTTCGTAAGCTGACATTTTATTTATCGCCTAGTTATACCTTATCTCAGCTCATGTGCACCAACCACAGTACCACACTGCAATGCTATCTGCAAGGTTACAATCTTAAGGAATTAAGTTTGAATAATTTGGGGGAGGGGGTGGGGGTGGGGGTGGGGGAGGGAACATTACATAGCATGTTAATAAAGGTCGAAAAGATGATCCTTTTCTATTGTTGGATAACCAATACATGCTTGCGACTGTTTCTTACCTGGTGGGATTTAACCGTTGCAGGTCTCCAGCTGTAGTTATTGCCTACTTAATGAAGTGCAAAGGATGGAGGTTTGCACAGAGTTATCAATGGGTGAAAGAGCGGAGACAATCTGTTGAGCTTACTCAAGGTTAGTTTGTAACTTGCTGTGAATTTGATAGTTGAGATTGGAGCTGTGTGGCAATAATAGTCTTTTTCAGACTGTGTTTCCTGTTCTCATTTATGCATCTTTTTGTTGAACAAAATTGAAAGCAGAATTTGGTAGGAAACCAAGGTGTCTAAGCATGGGTTTCTTATTTGATAGTGTAGTTGGATAAAATTGGAAATGAGTTCCACGAATCCTTGGTTCCCACCTACTGGTTGCTTATTTTAGAGAGACTTTTTGTATGATTTTTTCTTTTCCTTTTTTTTTTCCTTATGTGGAGCCAAAAAGAGGGGGGTTTGAATATGTTGTGGGAACTCAGTATTAAAGGTAAAACTGCTCTTTCTTAAGTTAAAATTTTGTGGAGAGCACACCCTACGAGGAAAAAAAGGAAACAAAGAACAAAAGGGAAATTGTTGTCTTTGCTTTGGCATAAGCCTCTTTGAGGCTCTTGGTCTCTTACTGAAGCCTGACTAGTACCTGAACACACCATGTGAAGGAAAATCTGCAGATCTTGAAGGGAGCATATAGTATAGCATATCTCCATTGCTCTGAACTGCTTTAGGGCACACCCCCCCAAAAAAAAAGGGTAGGATAAGATAGTCCATCCGAGGCCCTCATCCCTATGGCCTATGGGAGCACCCTAGTTTGAGGAGAGTTCGGGAAACACCCCTGCCCCTCACAATCACTCTAAACAGGATATTCCCCGCTTTTTGTGAGGTTGTGGATCAAATGCCCACTAAACCATGCTTTGGGTAGCTGGCGAGTTCAATGTCATTTAACGTATACTACTATTGTTTTGAAACATATTAAAGTCCAATTTTCATGGGTTTTTCTTATGTTTATTTAGCTGCCTACCACTAATTGCAGGAGTACGAGCAAAATATTTTTGGATCTAATGAGACCGAATCTCAAACACAGTCTTTCAGCTTTGGGTTTGCAAGGAATGATACAGCTGCTGTGCCAGCTTTCAATACTGACACTGGTTCCTCCATTTTCGACCGCGCTTTAGATGTTCCTCCTCAACTGTTTGCCTTTGGAGCTGGTCAGGGAATCAATCAAGCCAATTCTAGCGTTGGTGATATGTCTATGGGCGGCGCTTAAGTTGATACAAATTAGGTTTTACTTTGTACGGTTTTCTGGTTAGCTCATATTTAGTCAAACATCTGAGCATCTGTGTATGTTGCTGCATTTTATTGGCATTGTATGATATCAAGTTTGGGTGTAAAGAGGATGGAAGATGCTCTTCCTTTGTGTTTTGGTGGCTCTAATGGTGGTGGTATGATGTAGATAGACGAATATAACCCCCTAAATTGGCTGTTTCAGTGGAATTTGCATTTTCCTGGAATTTCTTGTGTTCATATCCACTTTCCAGATAACGAAAGCAATTGTTAGATGGCTTTTTAGCTGCGATCTTTCTTTCTTTCTTCCTCCTTTTTTCGAGGGTGGGTGGGTGGCGAAGGAGGTTTAACACGGTGTGTTTGTTTGGAAGGAAAATATTTTGTTGAAAAATTAAGGTTTCATTTTCTGGTGTTTGGTAAATAAAAATTTGAAAATAATTTTTTGAAGTAAAATATTTTCCAATAATTTCAGTTTTTGGGAGGAAGTTAATTTTCCAACTATCTCTCTCACTCAGCTATCCCCTCCCTCTCTCTCTCACTCGTTTCTCTCTCCTCTCGAGTCCTCTCGCTCATCGCCGTCCCGCTCAATCGTTCAACAATGGAGGTCATCTCGTTTTCTCTCTCCTCTCGCTTGCTTACTCGTTCAATTGATTTTCCAAGGGTTTGAGCAATTGATTTGGAACTTTGGTCTCTCCCCTTTTCCTCCTCCTCTCGCTCTCGTCTTTGCCCCCTCCTTGTCTCGCGCGCTCTGTTTCGGTCCGGTCTCTCACCTTCTTGCTCGCCGCTTTCCTCTCCCTCCGTCATTGTCCCTCTTCCCGTCCTCTCCGGCTCTCGTTCTTGCTTGCTTTCTCTATCCCTTGCTCCTCCGCTTCGGTCACAATTTCCTCTCTTCCTCTTCGTTCACGCTCCGGGTTCCTGGTTCCCGTTCTCGCTTTCTGTTATGTTCCTCCTTGCTTGGTTCTCGCTCCATCTCCCAGTCTCTTCTTCCTCCTCTGTCTCCTCGAATTTCCCCCTCTCTCTCTCTCTCTCTCTCTCTCTCTCTCTCTCTCTCTCTCTTGACCTCGCTTTCCCTCGCTTGCTTTGTTCGGTTTTGCTTGTCCATATATCTCTCTCTCGGCCTTGTTCTGATTTGTTTTTTTTTAATTTTAGAAAATTATTTTCCTTCTACCAAAGAAAAATGTGGGTGGAAAATGAAATTCGTTTTCCCATAAAAAATAATTTCCTAAGAAAATATATTCCCCAACCAAACACACTCTAGGTTTCCTTGCCCTTTCCTTTTTTAAAAGATTTTTTTTGTTGTGGAGGGGGCATAAAAGCCTCCCTTTGCTGTCCATTCATCCAACGATGTTATATTGTTGCGATAGGTCTTGATGCACTAGGTTTACGTGCTAAGCTAAGCTTTGATTAGGTCGAAGGATTGAGTGGCCTTCATCCCCCAACAGCGCACCCCAACCCTGATTCAGGGATAATTTCCTAGAGGATATTATGTGGACGAAAAAGGTTGGACTTTGACACGTCTCATTTATATGATGTAGTAAGTCTTCTAGGCTTCTCATGATATACCTATGTTTTAAAAGTCATCTAGTGATTAGGTCAGTTTGTATTATCTAAATATCTAATATATATATATATATATATATATATATATATATATATATATATATATATATATATATATGAATGTTTAAGTGGGCATTAATCAATTACTATGCTTGGGTTGTTGGCCATTAAATTTTTGCCATTGTCACATGTAGGGAATTGACATTTTTATTCATTTTGCTGAACTAAAAGGGCATGCAAAAACCAAAGACATCCAAACAACTACACTCAAAAGTAGAGACAATAGGAAAGAAAACATAAGTTATACTTTTAAGATAAACAACAAAAAATCTTCTAGATGTAGCATTTTTTAAACAATTACCCATTTATTAAGCATCTTGTAAATTTTTACATTAGTATAGCCACTTCTTATTTTTTTAAACAGTTATATAATTTTTCATTAATCGTGAAACCAGAACATTACATATATTCAGGGGCACCCCAGATCACATTGAAGAAACTTAAAGTCTGCATATGCTAATAATCATTCTAACACAATCCTTTGTGATGAGTTGAACCTCCTTGCTTGTGTTTGTGAACACCCTTCTATTTCTTTCCCTCCACCAACTATGTATGCTTACTGCCATACACAGTCATATCATTCCCTTTTGCTTTGTCTTGCCTCTAGTTTGGTTAACCTGAGCTTGCCACTATCCCCAGACAAATTCATTTTGCAGCCAATGAGCTTGTTCTCTCATGACAGATTTGCTTATAGTTTATGTGTAGCAGGCATTCAAAAAAATAAATCTTGGTGTGTCTCCTGTCCATGGTCACAAAGTACACGCCCTACCTTAACATTCACTTACATTCCTCGTGATCTACGTAGCTCCATACCAAATTGTACCAATTTACCTTTATTTCCTTTTGCCTAATTAGCTCATAGATTCTCCTAGGTGTATACTCCTTGTTTGTTTGCAACCATGTAGAATTATTGGTATTCACACCTAATAGCATCTACTTTATGATTTTGAGTATGTTCCTCCAATACCAACTAGCATTAGTTGTTTATTTGTATTGCCAAATAGTGTCTCCTTTCGTATAGAAATGATTCACCTATTTGACCCATATGTTATATTCTTTTGTACAATGGTCCATACTAACTTTTTTTTTTTGGAAAGGGGTAAATGGGTAGAAACACTGCAGACCATTAGGTAGCCCTTCTCACGAGGGTTCTACCTAGGGTGTCGTTTGCCAAAATCAATGAAAGTGAGTGGGATGGACAATATCCCCGGATGGACAAGACCGAAAAGTTGTGTCCCCGATGTGCTAGCCGATCTGCCGCACAATTAGCTTCTCTAAACTCATGAATAAAAGAACAATTCCTAAAAGAAGACATCAACCGGATGATGTCTTTGATAATAAAATCAATCCGCCACGGAGGCTTGATAACGCCTTGAACACATAGTCACTTCTTATTACTCTTTTAACATATTAAACTTAATATATTTGCCTATTTTTGGCATCTTATAACTCTTTTCCTAGGTTTTTGTTGAAGAATTGTTCACAAAATGAAAATGTTCATATTCATTCATATTATTACCTTCAAAAGCTTTTTTTTTTTATTAGCCAAACTTATTAGATCAACTAGTAACTGCCCTGAGCCAACCTGAACAAGTAAATAATTCGCGATAAAATAAAAATAAAAGCAAATCTTATTAATCCAAATATATTATTTAATTTAAAATTAATTCAACTTAGGGTCATTTGAATTAACGTTTATAAAAGCGTTTATAACGACTAACCGCTAATAACCGCTCATAACCGCTATAACAACTCATAACATCTAATTATAACAGATTATAATAACTACCCAATATAACAACTAATCATAAACTCATATTATTATTACTATTATTATTATTATTATTATTATTATTATTATTATTATTATTATTATTATTATTATTATCGTCGTTGTAACTTGTTATTATAATAGTCGTCATTATCATCGTTATAGTACTCTTACGACAATTTTATAATATTTTTGGATAATATTTTCATACAACATTATCTGCTATTATTATTATTATTATTATTATTATTATTATTATTATTATTGCTCTCATTACTCTATGACATAATAATAATATTAATACTAATAATAATAAATAATAATAAAAATAATAATAAAAATAATATTATTATTATTATTAAAATTTTAATTATTAATATTATTATTACCATTATAACGTATTATAACCGCTACAATGACTTATAACCATTTGGACAACTCATAACAGCTTATAACCGCTAATTATAAAAGTCTCATGACACCTCATAACAATTCATATCAATCTCATAAACATTATAAATACTATAATGTTTTAACCGATGAAATGAACATGCCATCCTCTATTAGTTTGAAGCCCCAGCCAAAATACTGTCCATCTCCAAACCAAAGAATAAATGACTGCACTTACGCACATCACTGACAACATTTTTCCCTCGGAAAAAGTTTTCCCCCAGCTTCCCTGCATTACTTTTAGCTTTCTGCTTACCTTTTCATCGCTTACAGGCGCAGAGAGAGAGAGAGAGGAGAGAGAGGAGAGAGAGGAGATGTATGTGGGTCAGCCAACAAACGTCGTGTTCAGGCAAAATCCATGTGCCCTCTTCCCCTTCTTTTCTCTCGAGTCTTAATCACTGCACAGACACAGTCACGCAGAGAGAGAGAGCCCATTTATACTCAGCCACAGTTATGAGTTACCCTCCTCTTTTTGGCAGTTGGGTCGTCTTAAATAATTGTAAACATCGATACTGTTCTGTGCAGCTTTACACTAAACACACAGTCCTGTAATTGTAAACTCAAAGGTTCCAGGTGGGAAAAGAGAGATAGAGAGACCCAGAGAGAGAAAACGAGAGAGATGAAGGAGAACAGTGATGGGTATGTGAGAGCAGATCAGATAGATCTGAAGAGCTTGGATGAGCAGCTCCAGAGGCATCTCAGCAGGGCATTGACACTGGAGAAGAAAAGGAAGGAAGAAGAAGAGGAGAGAGAGAGAGGAAGACCCAGTAGGGCAGAGTGGGAGATTGACCCTTCTAAGCTCCTTATCAAGTCTGTCATTGCCCGTGGCACCTTCGGCACCGTTCATCGGGGCATCTATGATGGCCTTGATGTTGCAGGTCTGACCTCATTGCTTCTCTTTCAGTCGGTCATTTCATCAGTCACTTGGTGGGCATTTTCCGAAAATGCTCTTGACCTAGTATAGGGTTCTGTTTCTTGGTATGGTAGCATATTATATTAGGCAAACTTGACTTGACTATCATTGCTTTTGGGAAGTACTGGGTGAAATTATGTCACTTAAATTTATAGTGAGATATGATAGTAAGTTAAAAGATTTCTTCAATTAAAGAGCTGTTAATTGAGACTCTGCCTGTCAATTCTAAGCCGTACTTGGTATCTTGCAGTTGTGCCTGTTTAATATGCTTCTCCAGAGGCAAATTCTTGTATGAAATGGTCTCACATCAATGTATCTTTGTTAAGCTATGTGCCCTAACATTTATGCCTATGAGCCTTTGTGTAACTTCTTTTTGTGGTCAGATTTTCTCAACCAAGACAAGTTCTTTAAATTTGTGTTTGCTACTACGTAGTTGTTCTGAATTTCCACCAAGTAATTCATGTTTCTTGAGTCTTGACACCATAATTAGACTGACTGACTTGACAATGATGGTTTTGAAGTGAGCTGAATTGCAAAGCCATTGATTTGGCCTTCATATATGGTGCCTTATGGTTGTGCTTATTAGCATCCTTGTTCCAATCCACTTTTTTACTTTTTTATTTTTCTATGGGATAGGCTTCAAGAAGAATTCCTGTGATACTGGTCTCTTTTTCCAGGGTGGGCCACATTACCCGCATAGGCTGTCATCTGGTATCTATCTTGTGTGAGATTGTCTCACCCAAGACAACCGGTTCTTGAAATTAAGTGAAAAGCTTTTACGGTTTTCTCCTGAGAACCAAGCGTAGTAGAAATTTAGGTGTATATTTGTTGGGATTACAGTTTTTGTGTAATCTAGAGTTGAAGTTGTTACAGCCACAACACTTGCTAACTGACTTTTTGGGGAACTTTAGTTTTGCTTGATTTGAGATAATCCGTGAATCACAATATCAGGAAAGCAAGTGGTGGATAAGTAGTTGTAACTTTTTTGAAAAATATTCACTTGAATTTCTCTTTCTCACAGGTTTCATGTGCTGGCTTGAAAGGCCTTTAGTAACTGTATTTTCTTTGATGCCTTTTATTTAATGAAGAAAGAGAGTCTTTTCATGAAGCAAATAGAAAAGTTAAAAAATTATATTTGAATTAGCAAATCATTGTGATCTTGCTAACTTGTTAGATCTTGAAGAAAAATCATTCAGGTTTGGGTTATAAAAAAATCTTGGTACTAGCTAGCATTCTCAAATATGACTTTTTTTTTTGAGGGGGTGGGGGAAGGGTTTACTACGTATGGTTACTTAGCAAAGAATGTCTTCAATATTGTTCAAAATGAGGTTGATCTAGCTGCAAATTTGCTTTCTGTTTATGTTTTCTCCTTTAATCCATTGTGTACTTACACCTTAAAGCTAAATTTAAAATTATCTTGCTGTCAGTTAAACTTCTTGACTGGGGAGAAGAAGGGCATCGATCAGAAGCTGAGATTACTCAGCTGAGAGCAGCTTTTACTCAAGAAGTCGCCGTATGGCACAAACTTGACCACCCAAATGTGACAAAGGTACCGATGCCTGGTTTGCCTGCCTTCTTAAATTGATAAGACCTGCCCCTGCTGCATCAGCAAGTGAAGACAAACAAAAAAATGAAAATAAAAAAGATCCTTAATTGTCTAAACCATAAGTAAGGTTGAGTTTATTGTTATGAAGTGATTCATAGCCTTCTTAAATTTCCATCTGTATGTTGAACCATTAAAATGCAGAAAATTGAAAACCATTTTGCCTTGGTTAACTATATCTTTTTAATTCCCAGCCACGGCTTCTGGCTAGTAGAATAGATTAGCTGAGCTCTTGTAGTTTCTGTGTGATATTCCCGGTTTTGATTACTACTGAATGGACACATGTTAATCATATAATTGTAGCACAAAAACACTTCTTCCTTGACTATTCACAGAAATGTAGCCAAAGCATATCAGAGGTGGTGGCTTGGTGAGATTTCAGCACTTTATGAAATTCCTTCACCCATCTCACAGAAGAATAAGGAATAGAAAGGAGAATTTAATCTTTGAAATTTGCATGCTTCTTTGTTTATCCTTTTTGTGGATTTTCAGTTATGCACAGAGATTGTTTGAATCTTTATCCAAAATGGCACTGTATTGAGATTTCTAATTTTCAGGCTCATCTTCAATCCTACCACCATCTCAACCTTATTGTCTATCTTGCAGTTCATAGGGGCTATAGTTGGCTCATCTGAGCTAACTATCCAAACTGAGAATGGTCAAATTGGCATGCCAAGAAATGTTTGCTGTGTTGTGGTCGAGTATCTTCCTGGTGGTGCACTGAAAAATTATCTCATAAAGAACAGGAGAAGGAAGCTAGCTTTCAAAGTGGTGGTCCAGTTGGCTCTTGATCTTGCTCGAGGGTTAGACCTTTATCCTTAGCTAAGTTGATCCTGACATCCTGACACCTTTATCTGTTTTACCTATTTGGTGTAGCTGTTCTTGTCAAATTTGAAATGATCATCATTATTGCTCATCCTATCTGCTGACACAGGTAATTGTGTATGCACTGTGTATTACCTAGGTAGCTAGGTTCATGTCACCACTATCTGTATTTTCCCCACTTCCATTAGCTCTCATCTATGTCAGAATCTGATGAAGTCTTCTAATGTTGAAAGCTTTCTTTTGAACTATGCCAAATGGCATTTCATATGGCCCTGGTCTGAAAATTAAATTCGATTCTATTTGTCTATTTTATTAATCTTATAAAGAAACAGGCATTGATTGTGCCCCTTCTTGAAGGAAATGCTAAGCAAGGAAAAGTCGTGTATAGACCTCCATAGAACTATGGTCCAGAATGGTAATTTGTTGATTGAAAAATGGCCTCTAACTCATTGGTTTGCATCTTTTAATTTTGAGCTAAGGGCCTGTTCGAAGTTACATAAAAACCATAATCTATTTCTGTTTTTTGTTCATTTCTGTTTATTTCTATTCATTTTTGTTTGTTTATGTTCTTTTTGTTCATTTCTTTTCGTTTCTGCTCATTTCTGTTAATTTTTGTTCGTTTCTGTTCGTTTTTGTTTGTTTATGTTTTTTCTGTTCGTTTGTGTTCGTTTCTATTTCTATTTCCGTGTTTTTTATGTAACTTCGAACGGGCTCAAGTGATACACATTTGCTCAATATTCTTCTATAGGTTGAGCTATCTTCATTCCAAGAAGATTGTCCACAGAGATGTCAAGACTGAGAACATGCTTCTAGATAAACAACGGACTCTAAAAATAGCAGACTTTGGTGTCGCTCGTGTTGAGGCTTCAAATCCTCATGACATGACAGGAGAGACAGGAACTCTGGGTTATATGGCACCTGAGGTCAGCAGTTCCTTTTCTGCTTTCCTCATTTCCAGTAAATTCTTGGCAATATATATAAAAGATGATGACCCCTGGTTCAGGTGCAAGCTCCGTTTCAGCTACGACACAAACTATTTGCTGATATAAAAATTTTTGGTTGTTATGAGAGGAACACATGGAAAAATGTGTCTTGACATGTGATTCATGAAGTTCACTTCAAACTGAATCACATCCTTGAATCATGTTGAAACGTCTACTATCTGACATAAGAATATATTTACTGAATATGTACCGTAGGATATTGGGTATTTAATAAATTAATTAGGCATCAATTTACCTGATTCCTTGTGAATTTTCTCGGTAAATGGTCCAGGTTCTCAATGGCAATGCATATAACAGGAAATGCGATGTGTACAGTTTTGGAATTTGTTTGTGGGAAATATACTGCTGTGAGATGCCATATCCTGATCTTAGTTTCTCAGAAGTAACATCAGCTGTTGTACGACAGGTAAAATTCTCAGGCAAGATTTGTTTTAAAATCACTAGCATAGAGTACAACTAACAATAACTACTCCCCTTTGGGACCCACTTCTACAGGGTCTGGATAGATCCAGAGGTAGGTACCCTTACCCATGTGAGCATTTCTGCCATAGAGAGACCGATTCCAAAAGCACTAACATAGAGTGTTGTACATTAATCACCTTTATGGAACTTGAGCAGCTGACCTCTGCTTAATATCTATCCTTGCAGAATCTGAGGCCAGAGATACCACGGTGCTGTCCAAGCTCTCTGGCAAATGTAATGAAGAGATGCTGGGATGCAAACCCTGACAAGAGGCCGGAAATGGATGAAGTGGTCACAATGTTGGAGGCGATCGACACATCAAAAGGTGGAGGTATGATTCCTCTTGATCAGCAGGAGAGTTGTCTTTGCTTTCGGAGAAAACGAGGGCCTTGAACTTCAAATGGGTTTCAGGCAATTCATTTGTATTTTAGCTTGTCTTTATCCAATTGGAAGTTCCATATGGTACCCTTCGACAAAAGTGAGAGAGGCTCCTTTAGAAATCTCTGTCAGATCAGTACATGGTTTAAAGGCAATTTAATGTAATCCTATTGTGTAGATACTGGGAAATCCTTATGACAGAGCCATTTGAATTTGTGAGTAATTTATCATATTGCCACCGAGTTCAAATACATTACATCTATAACTTTTTTACTGGATTTCTTTTCTCGTCAGTCTTTTATCCTTTCCTATCCTATGGTAGATCAATTTATTCTGTGGGTCTTGATTTTGTTATATTTTGCCATCAGTGGCCATAATTTTAAGAACACGATTTGTTGGATTTTAGAGGGATAAGATCACCATAATACAACACAACAGAGGTCCTCCGGTTCAACTTATAAATAATATAGTGAAATTCATTCACGCGACTTATTCAACTTCCCTAAATTGTAAATTAAATCAAATTTGTTATTTTCGTTTGGTTTAGACTACACTGTATTAAAAAATGTTTAATTATAAGAAACTGTATGGCGAAATTTCGATAAAATGGAAATCTGGACTGGAAATCAACACGAAGAGAAATTTTTCTCCAACAAAGCCGATGGAAGCTAACCCCTGAAAATCATTAATACAAAACACATTGTTATACAAATGGAATGGTATTGTTACTTTGCTATTCTACATAGTAAGACTCAAGATCTGAACAATTAAAATGCCCTGCCTTTGAACTCAATCTGCTGGAAAATGGCCCAACTTATTTGTAACACGAATTGCGTACATAGAAATCAAGAAATACAAATCTAGGCAGCAATCTTGTAGGTTGGGTTGACGAGATTATCAAGGCCAGAGACTACCTGTATTGACTCTATAACATCTCCAACCTTGAGATCTGCTAAATAATCTTGGTTATCTGTTACGTAGCCAAACACCGCATAGCGACCGTCTAATATATTGGCATTACTAGGGGTTAATTCACTCTCCTTCAACAACCAGAATACTTGACTTGAAGCGGAATTATTCTCGAATTCCTGTACCAGGGAAATATGTTAGATACAGAAGGTAGTGTGAATGATTATGTTTGGCAATCAGCTCTTAGCTGTTGGCTAATTGAATTAGCTTGCCTGATTGGATTAACTGTTTGTATTAGCTGATTACATTTAGTTGTTTCAAAAAAATGTTTGGTAAAATTAGTTATTTCTTTAAAAAATGTGAGATAAAAAGCTAATTTATAAAAGGTCAATATCATGAAATTACCTTTTGAGGGCAAAATGCTATTATAAAAACCCAACCACCAAATACCTTAAATGGCTTTTGACCAAGTCAAAAAGCCGCAATTCCCTCAAAAGTAATTTACCAAACATGGCCTTTATATTCTTTTGGGGGAGACAATCCTATACATTGTACGTATAGTTCTGTATAACAAGCAATAATATAGCGCTGAGCTCTCAGTAAGAGGTTCTTACTTCCCTGGCCATGGCCATGGTACCAAAAGCATTGAATGGAAGCTTCGTCTGAGCCTTGTATAAACCAAGCTCCTAAAATTTGGCATTAGAAGATTTATATCAAGACAAATTCAAAACCCAAAAGAACATTTAAGAACAAAAATGAGCTCGGTTTTTTCTCCTTTTATTTTTTTATTTATTTATTTTGGGGGGGTTGGGAGGCGGAGGGCAGGTTATCTGTCCAAACTCTCCATTGGGGCACAACCCCATGTCCATCCCAATGAGGCCACTGACACAGACGTGTCTACTCACAGCTCTGCAACTTTGGAAGTTATGCAATAAATCATACTAAACCCCAGAAAAAGGGAATTTTCATTAAATAAGCATGTTAGAGGATAAACACAGGTTCATATGTCACCTTCCTCACGATGTTGTGATATATGGTTGAATGCTAAAAAACAGTGAAATTAACAGAGCTTACTTCCAAAGTTGCCCCATAAAATGGAACTTTTTCCCCTACCACCATGATTTCCAATGGTATTGTACGTATCTTTTCTGTGCTTGGATCAATGAAACCCTCAGCAGGACCTTCAGGGTCACCGGTTTGCACAACAAAACCATCCGCTGCATTACAAAAGAAAAAGCAATAAGCCTACTTAAATTTGCCATTATATTTCCATATCCAATTCACTGATGTACTGCTGTAAATATAGATATGTCAAGAGATAAGCACAAAACAAACAGAAATACTATACAAGTGTTTTTGCTATTCATCTCATATTAACATCAAAGATCCCATGCAATGAATCACATCACTATATTGAGGATTGACCTGGCAACTAGCGATTAGCATTACAAGGCATTTTCATTTTCTCCACCCAAAGTTAGAAAGCTTAACATATTGTTCTGGTAACCAGCTTATGACACTATTCAAAAGAAGTTGAATTAAGCACACCCATGGGCTATCAAACATAATATTCGTCAGTGACAAAATGATCAGCAATTAACCCTATGCATGAGTGAATCTTAAACATGACTGCAAACTGGTTGAGTTTGGGCTAACCTACCTCTTTGGATCTCCATGCCATCATAAAAGTGCCTTTCTACCAAATCCACAAAATTGCCAGCGGTTACTGGGGCATTGTAACCATCAAGAACAATCCGAAACACACAGTCTTCCAGATTTGGGTTGTCCTTGACCTTGACCTTCATATCCACAGTTGCTCTTCCCTTCAGGAGAGGCAAATTTCGATACTCTTCCGGCACTTCATATGGGAAGCTTTCAATCATATCCTCTTCAACACTGCAGAAACCCAATGCCCCAGGAAGATCTCAGCTGCAGTCAATGACAAGGGTATCTATGAGAAAAAGCTTGTTTGAAGTGACAAGCCCTTCCTAAATTGTCAACTTGACATATTACTAGTCATTATCAGATTCTTTTGAAGTTTTTGATCATAAATCAGTGGATTAACTCCTAAGCAATTCTTCCGAATTTGCTCTCAAGTCTCAACACAAGGATGACCTTAAGCCTTCACTTAAACTAATGCACCACCATATGCAGTCAAATCTACATAACTATAGTCTATAGCTACGAACGAATAAGGACACTCCTGTAAGGTGAGCTGCACAAGTGATTTTCTTTGGAAAGCTTCAATTTGTAAAATCTGATGTGAGTCAAGAATGAAATGGAGAACAAGCAAAGACTACAAGTACACATGCATGGTGTACATTCAACGAAAAATCCACCAGAGCATTCCAAACCTAAGTAATATTCTCTATCTCATAGCAATCAACAATCAAGTATACATTTCAAGCACTTTATGGAGTGTGTATCCTCATGCAGGGATTTAGAGCAGAGTCTAGAAGTAATCAATCCATCAGCAAGCATCTATTAGCGAAGAAATTTCAGCTCTTTCAAGCTGCAAAGATAAGAAGGATTTCCTCAAACTTATGAAATCCCAAATCCCTCCATCCCAAATAACTAAGAATAAGACAAATGGTTGCAAAGAAGAATGTTTATACTAGTTTTACAAAATATCAGCCAGGAGAAAAGGCAGCAAGCGCTCCAACGCAACACAAACCATGTAATATGTCGAGAGATGTATCTACATATCAGGAACAGCAAGTAGCATACAATATATCAGAGCCTCTCAGATAGCAATATAAGCTCAATGTCCCAAACAATATCATTCAAACTCCTCAATTTATTGTAGTGTACCCGTGTTGGACACTAGACACTTCAAATTAAACTAGATTCTTCAAAATTTATCAGAAGTAGCAAGAGCTAATTCTAAGGCATGTATTTGTTATCCAGGTCTGATGGGTGTTCATTTCAGACACTTGTAAATAATAAAAAATCAAGACTGCAGTTCCATATTTGACAATGTGAATCCAAAGCTAGTTACAAGGGATACTAACCTGCCAACATATTGAAGCAACTCTCTCTGTTTAGGAGCTACCCCATCACGGTTCTTGTCCTCCACAATTTGTTGGAGTTCATCCATTCCAGCTTCCAGCTTCCCAAGCAACTCCAGTCCATGTTCCTTCTTAGATTCAGCCAACCCTGAAATAATTGAAGTCTTGCCATTCTGAAGTGCACGAGAGGCCTGCTTGAGGTTCTACAACACATATAACAGCATATCCTCAATCATATTAATCAAAACACAGATTTACCAAAAAAACAAAGAAACAAAGCTCAAGGTTTCTTACCCTTTCAACAGAGTCAAGTGCTCTAAGCCCTGAAACCTTAAGGCTATCCGTAATGTCCTCCAGCGGTTTCTGAACTTCTCTAATGGCCTTATTGTCAATAGGCAACGCATATCTCAGCAAAGCTTCAGGATCCTTGATGGGCGGGCCCGAGATTAACACTGCCAAATCTGGCAATGCAGGAGGAAGAGTAACTGCTTGGGCATTGTCAGGCCAATTCAAAGCAGGTGAACCCGTGATCAATCCAAATGCTAATGCCATCGAAATCGCACATTCTTTCAATGAAAACGTCCCTTTCTTCTGTCTCATATGTAATGCATTATATCAATCAGCAAAAAACTCATCAACCCCAATTCATTATGTCACAAATCGGATAAGATGCATCCAAAATTTAAATCAAAAGCAGGAAAAACTGACCCCTCAAGTATATATCAAACCGAAAGACCCCACAAACAGTAAGGTTATGACTGACATTAAAATTAGCAGCATAATCCGAAAAAGGAACAATAGTGAAGTTAATTCGAGTTATGAAAACTTACTTGTTCATCGTGGGAGTCGATTTGAAACGAGCTTTTAGAGCAAGAAGGAGAGACAAATCGCCTGAAGGGAGCATTGTGGAAAACCTTACTTGGGGTTTTGGGAAATTTGAGTCTGGAGCAGGAGAGAGAAGGATAATGATGGTAGCAGACGAAAGAAGACATGATCGATCGAGAAGGGTACTTGAAAATAAGGTACAAATTAGGTGAACGTTAGGGTTTAAGGAAAGAGAAATGTTAGAGTGAGAGGAAAGAGCCAGAGAGAAAAGGAGAGGGAGAGAGAAGAAGATAAGGATGTGGAAATCCAGTGGGCGGGAGTGAGAGGTTGAAGATGATGTTTGGATCATTCCAGGCTCAAAATCTGGATAAGGTTTAAATTCTCCTCTTTAACATTTTCTTGGTGTCCGAGCACCCAACATTCAATCACTTTAGACCAGCTTCATAATTAATTTTTTTTTTTAAAAACTTACAATGATTAGTCTGTCAGAAAAATTAAATTATATATTAATCATAAGACTTTTAGTTCAATAAGCTTACTTTGTAATAAAAATCAAATTTAATTGGTCGGATCAATTTTAATCTCAGATCCACTTTGTGTCATCTATTCTAAGTGTTGGTTGAATGTAGGATACTCGATTAGGATTAGATCTCGACTCAAATATGGAAAATTTAATTGAAATTTGTCTTGTAATTTATCAAATAATCTGATAAATTGGATGTTAAAAGATGAATTTCATGACAATGTTTAAATTGATTTTTTTTAGAGAAAAAGAGCTACAACCTACTAAATAAGATATTTTAGAAGTGGCATAATAGGTAGACCTATTAACATGGACAACATAAAGAACAAACACAAGTTGATATTTTTAAGCTAGGGAATATATACCTAGAGTTCAAAATATCACCTTAGTCAAAAACATTGTAATTTTAAAGTGAAAAACAACTAACTAGGAAAACTACAATATAATAAATATGAAAATTCTAACAAAATGATAAAATAAAAAAAAAACAATCTGACCTAATAATTGGGTCATTCGGGTCGATTTTAATTTCGGTTAGTTCGGTCGTCCGGGTCATGTTCGAGTTATTACAATTCGGTCGAGTTTCGAGTTTGGTTGGGTTTGGGTTCGGGTTCGGGTTAGGTTGACTTCGAGTCAACTTTTATTTAGTTTAATAAGCTTGTCTTATAGAGATAAATCACTTTGGCAAAAAATATTTGGGTCGGATTCGATTCGGTTCGTGTTCGAGTCATCTCAATTTGATTTTTTTAGTTGTCGGGTCGGGTTCGTTTCGATTTGATTCGGATTTCGAGTCATCGGTTCGGGTTGGGTTACTTTTACCAGGTTTATATCTAATTAATAGTCCCATGAACAAAACGCTAACGTATTGAGAACTCAAACTCAATCAAGTTTCTTTATACTAAGCGCAATTGTAATTAGACATGTTATATGGAAAAAAAAATTAAATTGTTGAACATAAAATCATACTCTCTATATATGGTTAAATCATAACTTTGGTTTAACTTTGTTGAACATAAAATCATACTCTTTAAAGAGAGAGAAAAATGATGAACTCAACCTTACAAAAGTTAAGACTATTAATATAAGTGTAAATAATTTATGAGTCGATTCACAATTTAATAAACCGTAAAAATACCTATTATAAGTGCTCAAATCTTTGACTCCTGCCTTAGGGAAAAAAACACACTTCATTATGTACAATTAAATTTACATTACATAACCAATAACATCCAATTAAATGAGTGATTGAGGGTGATTAGGGTTGGTGGTGACACTTCTCAAAAATGGTTTTTCCATTGTAGGAATATTCATTAAACAACTTCTTTAAATCTTTTAATCAATGATTGAACTCCATAATCTTTTCTTATTTGAGCACATGATATGCTTTGGCTTTTAAGCAAACACGTTTGTTTCCTTTTTTTTTTTTTAATAAAAAAAGCATCTAATTTCTTCAGCAAATTAAACCCAGGTTAGGTCCCTGGTAGTTAAAGGGTGGGTTGGCAAGAATCTTCATCAAGACTTCTGGCTTTTCCAAACCCAAGGGAAAACCCATCTGAATCGATCGAATATGGGAGAGAAAAGCAAGATTTTGATAATCGGAGGGACTGGATTTCTGGGAAAGTTCATAGCTGAAGCTAGCATTAACGCAGGGCATCCTACATTTGTCTTAGTTAGGGATTCCACTCTCTCTCATCCTGACAAATCCCAGCTCATTCAGAGCTTCAGAGATCAAGGGGTTGTTCTTCTCCAAGTACGTATTTGCCTTCTCCTCCTTCATTCATTTTAATGTACTCCGTAACTGCTTATGTTTGTGAATAAAATCTTAGTTTAGTGGTCAAGACTTGACATTTTGTGTGTTCCGACCTTTTTATGGTATTACCGCTTAAGGAATCAAGAAAGAAGATTTCAATGTACACAGCTTGAACAAAATTTTGGTGGGGGCGGGGAATCGTCTAATAATTTCGGATAATTGGATTGAACAAAGTTTTGCAAGTATAAGTGAGAGGATTGACGGAAGGAAAGTAGGAAGCAGCATTTGATCAACCTCATTATTTACTGTAGGGTGATATCTATGACCATAACAGCTTGGTGGACGCAATCAAGCAAGTTGATGTGGTGATTTCAGCTGTAAAAGGTAAAGGAATTCCTGATCAAGTTAATATCATACAAGCCATAAAAGAAGTTGGAAACATTAAGGTAATACAATCACCTAATTCATCCCTTCAGATTTCAACTCAATAAATACCAAATTAAAATGTTTGGGTGCATGTTTTAGAGATTCTTCCCTTCAGATTTCGGGAGCGACGTTGACAGCATCAAGGCGGCTGTCGAACCAGCTGCGAGTTTTTTCAAAGCCAAAGCCAAGATTAGGAGAGCCGTTGAAGCTGAAGGGATTCCATACACTTACATCTCATGTTATGGGTTTGATAGCTACTTCTTGGATACTTTTGCCCAAGACAATGCCTCTTCTCCCCCTAGAGACAGAGTGACCATTTTCGGAGATGGTAATGTCAAAGGTAATCCTCCATCTTTGTACACATAAATACCCTGAATTTCTGGCCTAAACAAGGCGTGTTGAGAATGAGTTTGATGCTTAGATGTAAACTTAACAGTGTAGATCGATATATCTCTGAACTGTAGAGATGTCTGTTTCGTATCAGTTGTACTAATTTGTAAATGCTCGTGTTTTTGCAACGTAGCAATCTTCAATGACGAAAGGGACATAGCAACATACACAATTCGAGCAGTGGATGACCCGAGAACTCTGAACAAGATCCTCCACATCAGACCGGCAGCCAATATCATTTCCTTCAGTGAACTCGTTGCCCTGTGGGAGAAGAAGATCGGCAATTCCCTAGAGAAAATCTACATTCCGGAGGATCAACTTCTTCAAAAAATTCAAGGTTATTCAAAGTTAGAGGATTATATATCATATATATGCCTAGTTTTATTGCATATTGAGTGTATGAGTTCCACCATTGTTGTTTTGCTATATATGCAGAATCGCCATTTCCCCAGAACTTCTTATTGTCCCTCGGACATGCTGTTCTTATCAAGGGAGTCATGACTAACTGTGAGATCGATCGATCCTTGGGCGTAGAGGCTACAGAGCTCTACCCAGAAGTGAAGTACACTACTATCGATCAATATCTTAACCGCTTCATTTGAGGCTTCACTCCACTTTTTCTCAATGCCTTCGTCTATAACAAGCTATTCTCTTGATTGAATCATGACATGAATAAACGGGAGAGAATTGTACCTCTAGCCACATGTACTTCAGTAAAAATGTATCTATTGTACCAGACTTTGAAATATTATTAAAATCGGTGTTAAACTGTATCATATACTCCATCTACTTCAAATTATATAACACTTTAACTAACTTTTTTATTTTACAATATTTGTCACTTTACAATTTTAATAACGTATTAATGACGAATTTACCAATTTTATCCCTATTAATTGATTTATTCATCTCCTTTTATTATTGATTTTCTTCATTTTTAATAAAATTTTGGGAGAATTTGGTCTTTTAACATAAATTTTATAATGAAATAATATTTCTTTGATACTTCTATCATAATCTTAGGCGTCAAATATTTTGAAACAGATGGAGTATTACATATAGGATGAGTTTGAGGATGTTCTACCGTTTAAGGGCATTGGTGGATCTAGAAACAGACGTATATATTCATTTTATCACAATCGAAATTATATTATCAAGAACACAAACAAGGATACAAGTTAAAATATATTATTCTATTTTGAAGGAATGCGAATATTTCTTTCTCAAAAAAAGGTTTTTAGTACTATGCCAAAATTGGGAAAAAGACAAGAGGAACTTTTCAATACAAATTTACATGCAATATTCATTGGAACCTTCAATTTATTATCTTGTTCAAAACAATAAATTATTATGGCATTTATCTGTGGGGAAGAAATGTGCATAACAAAAAAATTCCCCTTAAAAAACACCCACTTTAAAATATATTAATTTATATGATTTGATATATTATAATTTGAAAACTAGAATTATAATAAGCAACTTAAAATTTACGAAACTTATCAAAATCTCTTCAATCGAAATATGATTCAATTTGATACTAACTTAGGTTGAATCCAAATAAAATAATTTATTTATCAGTCTAATCTTATTCCCTCAACAAACAAGGTGGATGTAGGTTCTCAAGAATAAAATTCATATAAAATTCCTTTAAAAAATTTTAAAACAATACTATTAAATATGAATTTGATTTTGGTCAAACAAAAAAAATGATTACTAAAATTGTGAAAATTCATGATATCATCCAACAAAAAATCAATAATAAACTTCCACTACAAATTTGTATGGATTTTTAATTTGGCCAGCCTTTGTCCAGATTATAGAAATCACCATTAAAAATAAAAATAAAAAAAAAAAAACTCTACTCCCTTGAATTATTGAACTCCATTATCATTTATCATAGTTGATGTTCTTTGTCAACTTGCATTTAAAGTCTTCTGGGTCCTCCTTTGGGTAAATTAAACTCATCTCTGATCGAAAAAGAAAAACTAAACTCACATATGAATCGAGTGAATATGGGAGAGAAGAGCAAGATTTTAATAATTGGAGGTACTGGGTTTCTGGGCAAGTTCATAGCTGAAGCTAGCATTGAAGCTGGGCATCCTACATTTGTCTTAGTTAGGGATTCAACTCTTTCTCATCCTGACAAATCCCAGCTCATTCAGAGCTTCAGGGATCAAGGGATTGTTCTTCTCCAAGTACGTGTTTGTCTTCTTTCTTTCACCCTCTTTAATTCTCCTGTTTGCTTTCGTTCCAATTCCTATGTAACAAAACATTTATAAAGGAGCTGGTCTGGTATCGGCCTAGTTGGTAATATTGATATTTCGAGTAAGTGATTAATTTTTGACGAATTGACCGTTTCTTTAAAATTGTATTATGGAATATATTAGGATTTATTCATTATGTGTTAATTAAAAAGTAATAAAAAAATTTCAATTCAAAATTGTAAACTGTCTTAATATCCAAGGAAGATTATGAAATGAAATTAAGATCGATGTGTATAAACTTATTGTATGTGTATTAGTTAAGATGGAGATGTTTTAGGTTAGCTGTAAACTTTTGCTGGTATAAATTAGTTTTATTTACTTTGATTTGAATATTTTAGATATAATAAACCAAGAAAAATTTCGGCCAAAATTGGCTAGGATAATTAATAATAGATGAAATTAACAAATTTTGAATTAAGATTAAATTTCAAATGGACAAATCGGTCCATGTATAGAATTCAGACATTTTTGTCAAGTAATATCATTTTAACTTAATGTTAAATTCAAGTCAAAATCGAATTAGTACAATGAAAATAGGGGAAAAAAATTATTTGGTCCTCAGCAAATTTAGTGATTGATTAGACACAAATTTACCAGAAAATTTGGTTACTCCCTACAAATTAACAGCATTAATTAGACCTGGTAAAACCGACCCAAACCGAAGCGGGTCAATCCGAACGAACCGAAACTCAAACCGAACCGACATCCGAAACAGTTGAACCGATTTTGACCGAAACTGAAATGAACCGACCCGAAATGATCCGAACCGAAACGACCCGAATGCAAAATGAGCCCGAACCGAAACCGAACCGAACCCAAAATGACCCGAACCGAATCGGATCCGAATCGATTTAACTCGAATAAAAGTGACCCAACCCACTTTTTTTTTTTTGTTGGGTCTCTCAAGATAGACTTTTGTGCATATAGTGGTACAATTTTGAATCGATTTTGACCCAAAAAGTGACCCGATTACGACTAGATCCGAAATTAACCCGAACGAGATTGACCCGAAGTTGAACCGAACCGAAGTTGACCCGAACCAAAACCGAACGAACCCGAACGAGATCGACCCGAAATTTACCCGAACCCGAAACCGAACCGGACCCGAACAAGATCGACCCGAAGTTAACCCGAACCGAATTAACCCGAACCGAACCCGAACCGAATGACCCGATTGCCGGGTATAGCATTAATCAACCTCGTTATATACTGCAGGGTGATATATCTGACCATAACAGCGTGGTGGAGGCAATCAAGAAAGTTGATGTGGTGATTTCAGTTGTAGGAGGGAATGCAATTCTTGATCAAGTTAAAATCATTCAAGCCATAAAAGACGCTGGAAACATCAAGGTAATATAATCCCTTTATTCATCCCTTTCAGCTCAATCATTAGCAAGTTAAAAATTTAATTAGGATGTATCTTCCAGAGGTTTATCCCTTCAGATTTCGGGACCGATGCAGATAGCAGCAAGGGGGCTGCTGTTGAACCAGCTGCGAGCTTCATTGAAGCCAAAGCCAAGGTTAGGAGAGCCATTGAAGCTGAAGGAATTCCACACACTTACATCTCATGTCATGGCTTTGCTAGCTACTTTTTGGGTACTTTTGCCCAAGAAAATGCCTCTTCTCCCCTAGAGACAAAGTGGTCATATTAGGGGACGGAAATACTGAAGGTGATACTTCTACTTTGTGACAATGCCCTCAATTTCTCACCCTAAACAAGGTGCGGGGAAGAGAGAATGAGTCAGATGTAACAACTGTACCGTTGAATTATTATAGAGAGACTGCTTCCTCCGTATCAGTAATACTACCACTCCTTTATAAAATGCTTGATCGTGTCATTGCAATGCAGGTTACTATAATGACGAAAGGGACATTGCAACATACACGATTCAAGCAGTGGATGACCCGAGAACTTCGGGTAAGATCCTCCACATTAGACCCACAGCCAACTTGATTTCCTTCAATGAGCTTGTTGCCCTGTGGGAGAAGAAGATTGGCAAGACCCTCGAAAAGATCTACATTCCAGAGGATCAACTCCTTCAAATCATTCAAGGTAGTTAAGAGGGGCATACCATATTTCTAATTTTACTGCATATATTGAGTTTATGATTTATGCCGTTAAATTTTGCTGTTTTGCTGTACATACAGAATCCCCATTTCCCAAGAACTTCCTATTGTCTCTTGGACACGCGATTTTTATCAAGGGAATCATGATTAACTGTGAGAACAACCCTTCGCTAGTTGCAGAGGCCACAGAGCTCTACCCAGAAGTGAAGTATACTACTGTCAATGAGTACCTTGATCGCCTTACTTGAGGCTTTGCTGCCCATTTGATTATTCATGCCTTTGCTCATAACAAGTTAATCTACCTATCAAATGGGTGACATGAATTACAATTGATATCTTTTTCAGTATATATTTCTTTCAAACTATAGGTCATGTTTGGATTGATGATGCTCGGGTTTGCTATGAGGTTTGGATTAGTAAGTTATTTTTAATTTGAATTGACTTTTTATGTAATGTTTGGTGCCATATAATCAATTTTATAATGTAAATAAATTCGTTATTATTTTTCATTATCTTTTTTTATTGTAGGGGTATGCAATGAAAAAATCTTATGATTATAATTATCATCACCTAATTAATCATAATTACATTACAATTTATAAAGTTGATTATATCATGTTGTTATTATATTACGTCTAATTAAATGTTAAAAGGAATTTATTGGTGATTGATAAGACCAATTTATATTTCAACTATTTTAATATATTCACAAAATAAATATCGAACTTTTACGATATGAGATAATTATATAGAAATTTTAATAATAAAATTTAAATCAATTAATAACTATATATCAGTATATTTTTATTTGTAAGAAATAAGTATAGAGTTTTTGTTTATATTTAGAGTAATTAGGGTTTGATTATATTCTGAAAAACAGGAGATTTAGGCACACTGGCCAAAATTGGAAAAAGACAACTTTCCGCTACAAATATATACGTGGAATCTTTATTGGGATGGGGCCCTTAATTTATTATTTTGTTGAAAACAATAAATTGCGTCTTTTCCTGTCCGAATTTTGTAGAAATGTGAAGAAAAAAATCTCCCTCATGTGTATAACAATATAATATTAGGTTAAGTAATTTAAAATATTACTTTCCGTAGTTTGGCCCCTCCACGGTGGCAAAACTACCATTATGGCGACGGTATCTACTTATATTATTGGTTAAAAAATTTATTAAAATTTATAT
Source organism: Talinum fruticosum (assembly GCA_021018815.1). Classification (NCBI taxonomy): domain Eukaryota; kingdom Viridiplantae; phylum Streptophyta; class Magnoliopsida; order Caryophyllales; family Talinaceae; genus Talinum; species Talinum fruticosum. Next base: position 32,746 of record JAITYX010000175.1, on the reverse strand, counting down.
GTAAAAATTTTAATAATTCACAAAATTGTTACAGTGAACATATATAAAAAATAATTAATATTTATAAAATTTAAAAATACTTTAAAAAATTAAATTTTATAAAATTTCTACCTATATTATTGTCCTTATATATAGACTATGAATGTTTAAATAATTTGATATTAGTCTACTTTATTAATAGATTTGAAAAATTAATTTAAGTTGACCAAATTTAATTTATATGAACTAAACCCAAATTTCTAAAGCTTGAAAATGACTGGACTTGAACTCAATTAAAATAATTTGTTCACAAATCTAATTTTTTTCTTTTAATTTTTTAACTTGATAAAAGGTATAATATTTTTTAACGTAATAAGCATTTAATATAAAAGTCCTACCAACCACTATCCTTTTGATTTAAAATTTTATAAAGAAAATTATTAAAAAAATTAAAATAGATGCCAAAAATTTAAAGAGACACTAGTAATAGTAGAATACTTCTAGCGTTCAAAAAAAAAATAGTATAATACTTCTAGATAGAGATATGTTATTATTCGCAAAGCGAGGTTCGCTGGTAGTTGAAGGGCAAATAAAGGCTAGAACTGGAATTCAATTCATCTCCATGCGAATCGATTGAAGATGATGACAGAGAAAAGCCGGATTTTGATAATCGGAGGCACTGGAAATCTGGGCAGAGTCATAACCGAAGCAAGCCTCAATGCCGGACAACCCACATTTGTTTTAGTCAGGGATTCCACTCTCTCTCATCCTGCTAAATCCCAGCTGATTGACTCCTTCAGAAATCGAGGGGTTGTGCTCCTTCAAGTACGTGCCTTCTATTTTCTCTCTCTTTCCACCTCTTCTCCCCCACGCTAATCGTATTATGCTCGTTGTTAATTCAACCCCAACTAGTCAATTCCTACGAATTTGCTGAAAAGAGACTTTCCTGCTTGGATCCCATGTATTTCGGGTGGGATAAATCAACTTAAATTCGGGTCAAAATCAAATTCAATAAGTCAAACCTAGTGTTAGGTCCTATTTGTGCAATCACTGTTAGCTGTTTGTATTACTATTAGCCGATAGACGTGTATATTAGCTGTTTGACTTTTATATTAGCCATTTAAGGAAAAGATATTTGGTAAAATTAACTGTTTCTAACAAAAATATTTGGTGAAATTACATTTATGCTCATAACTTAATTTCATTAACTATTTTATACATTATAATTATTTTAATTTTATATTTATTTTTTTCTTAAAATTAATTAAGGATGATGTGATATATAAAATTGGCCCACCACGCTTTCTTAATTTTATACAGCTTATTGCAAGGCAAGTTTTGTCACCTAATTAATTGCAAGGCAAGTTTTGCCACCTTCTATACAATTTTAATTATGTATATCTTTTTGAAGTTTATTTTTAATAATATATTTCACATTTATATAACAAAACTATTTATTTATTATGATAGACAAAGATATTAAAATAAAAAAATTAACTTAAATATTAATAATCGTCCTCTATTATTTTTCCCAAAGTGAAAAAATATAGAAAAAATATCTCACATAAGTGTAATTTCAATGACAATTAGCGTAATTTTAATGGCAATTAGCTTAATTTCACCGAAATGTGAAGGATAATATGGTAACTTCAAGCATTAATTGCAATAAGCTCTTCCAATTCCAAAAGCTATTCCAAAGAACTTTTTGTAAAAGAGCTTTTAGGTCAAAAAGCTATTTCAAAAGTTATTTACCAAACACCCCTTTAACTTTTTGACCAATCAGACAGCTAAAAAGAGCTTTTTGAAAAGAAAAAGTTTTTGCCAAACACCCCCTTAGTGTATTTTTTAATCCCCTTAGTGTATTTTTTAATTATAGATTTTGATAGATGGTTTGAACAAGATATGCAGTAAGTTAGTTCATAATTAGTTTGGCACGTCAAATACGTCCTAAGTTTTGAATAGAGGTTGTAAAATTTAAAGTTGAAATTATTGGCATCCAATATCCGTCGGTAGTGAAGAGGCACTTGATCGGGTCATTACTACAGGGTGATATCTATGATCATAACAGCTTGGTGACAGCGATAAGGCAAGTTGATGTGGTGATTACAGTTGTAAGAGGGAGTGCAATTCCTGATCAAGTTAAAATTATACAAGCCATAAAAGAAGCTGGAAACATTAAGGTGCCTCATTTGCTTATGATCAATTCATCCTTTTCAGTTGGGTAATGTAAATTACAGGTAAAGATGTTTGGATGTATGTTTCAGAGGTTTATCCCTTCAGATTTCGGGAGCGATATAGAGTTCAAGGGGGCTGTTGAACCAGTTGCGAGTCTTCTTGAATCCAAGTCAGAGGTGAGGAGAGTCATTGAGGGTGAAGGAATTCCGCACACTTACATCGCGTGTTATGGGTTTGCCAGCTATTTTGTGGATGGTTTCAGCCAGGAAAATGCCACTTCTCCCCCTCGAGACAAAGTGGTCATATTTGGAGATGGAAATGCCAAAGGTAATCCTTCATCTATTTAGAAATACCCGGAATTTCTCACTTAAGAAAGTGGCTGGGACATAGGGTTAGATGCAACAGTTGTATCCTTGAATGTCAGAGAGGTTGTTTTCTCTGTATGAGGAGTATGATTCCTTTATAAAGGCTCGTGTTTTTTCATTGCAGCAATCTTCAATGATGATAGGGACATAGCTACATACACCATTCGAGCAGTGGATGATCCGAGAACTTTGAATAAGATCCTGCACATTAGACCAGCAGCAAATGTCGTTTCGTTCAATGAGCTTGTTGCACTGTGGGAGAAGAAGATTGGCAAGACCCTAGAGAAAATCCATATTCCAGAGGATCAAGTTCTTCAAAGCATCCAAGGTACTTATCAAACCAAAGTCAAAGACTTGGATTTATATTTGCATGAGTTTACGAGCTATGCCATTGATTTTGCTCTCTTGCTGTGCAGAGTCACCGTCTCCCAAGAACTTTGTACTGTCCCTCAGTCATGCTGTTTTTGTGAAGGGAGTCTTGAATCACTGTAAGATTGATCCTTCCTTGGGCATAGAAGCTACCGAGCTTTACCCAGAAGTGAAGTACACTACTGTCAGTGAATACCTTGACCGGTTTATTTGAGGCTTCATTATCCAGATCATTTGATTCTCAATGTCTTCATTCAAAACAAGTTAATTTAATAATTCAATGAATTGATTTGAGGAGGAGGATATCCATGTGAAATGCATTTCTTGGCTTTCGCAGCAAATTCATCTGACAGCCAAGCCTTTATTTTATATTGAAACAAGCCTATTCCTATTAGGCGCTGTTGCTATATAGCCTTTTAGAAGGTCTTAATAGGGAATAAATTGGAGAATAGCCTTCAATTCACATTTACTTTTGTATACAAGTTCCTATATATTATTCCAAACATTGAAATATTACAACTCTTATGAATAGCAAATGTTCGATGCACAACAAACATGTAAACAATTCTAACACCAGTTTCATGCTCTAATAGCTCGGTCTTTGTATCATCTCTATTCGGAAGGCTTATTGGTATATTCTGATGATTGGAAGCGGTGATGGAGCATATCATGGGATTGGATTTATGACTACTTTGCCAGTGACTCTGCCTGTTTGAAGGTAAGAGAGAGCTTCAACAACTTTTGTAAATGGAAAATGGGGATTTGGGGTCTAAAAATGGTTTCACTTTTCCAGATTCCAAATATGGTTTCAATTTCTCAAGGACAGAGCCTCTTGAAGTGAGCACAAACGTAAATGCTGGTGGAGCCAAATTTGCTGAGAATACGCATGCCACCTTTCCCACTTCTTTCACTGCCTGTAATGCATTATCACTTTGTCCTGTTTTCATCATCAGCAAACAGTGCAATAGGAAATTTCACTACTTCTGAGAGAGAGTTAGATCATGACAGAATGGTTTCGATGTCTTACTAATGGTGTCAAAGACTAAGTTAACTTCTCGGGAAGGTTTTTGATGTTTTCCTTGGTGTAATTTTATGGCCAAATCAGCTCCCAAGTTTCTCAGCAAATCTAGTTTTGCGTGCTTGAAGTTGCTGCACCTTTTGATGCTCCAAATATGTGTTTTGCCAACTGTGTCGTAGAAACATATATCAACAGGGAGACATTATCAGGACCATTCAGTTTCATTCAGTATTAGCATCATGGAATCTTAAAAAATTCTTGGGACTTTAAGACATGTTAATGGATAAGTGTAAGTTTGTCTGAATTTTGTACAGGTGAATTTGAGCCGGGGAAGAGGAAGATATTGAACATGCTGAAGTGCCTGGGATTGAACACCACCAGCACCTCCGAGAATGAGTATAGATTGGCCAGAGGACAATCCAGCTCGTTCAAAGGCTTCATGGGCATTCACGATGGTGATTGGCAAGCTTGAATTTCTTTACTTGACCTCCTACTTTTACCATCCCGGTAACATCATACCCTGGAACTGTCTACATAGAGAGTCAAACCATTGCATCAAAGGTATTTTCGGCTTAACACCTTGCCAACATAGTAATCAAACAATTTACTCACTGGAGGACAGCCAGTGCCTTGAAGAACCACGGCATCCATTTGAAATCTCTCGGATTAAGGGAAGCAGCCACAACCTTGAAGAGCACCTGATCATCATTCACATTAGGAACCGGAACATCCTAGAAGTTCCTTTTTCTGGGAATCCATATTCTTCATAGACCCATGCCTTCATTGTGGAAAGTACTGATTGATCAGGAGAAGTTGGACTGACCATGGTTCAGTAAATGTGCTACTATATATACTCAAATTAAGAACAATATAAAGGGTTGGGTGGATATCTTTTACAGGGATTAATGCACAAAAATAATTAAAACTTAGGTCCCTATTTATATTCATTGGACTAAAGATGATGACGCAATTGATGATGTGATTATCAGCATATGAGCCATACAAGTAAGGGGTGAAATTTCAAGACAAATGGGGTGGCTATTAAAAAAAAAAGGGGTGTAATAATTTGATAATATAAAGTATGGGAGCCATTTTTTGGGCCAAGTTCAAGTGTCAAACTCTGGGTAGCCCCTGTTTTTTATCATTGCTCTCACTTGATCTAAGTACATTAATTGATCAACATCGTATATGTTAGATGATTATTATTAATTATATGTTCTTATGAACATTACTCTGGGACGTACCATGTTGTTCACATACGTTTGGGTTTATGGTATAATTTACCATGAACGCACGAATTGAAGGATTTTCATGCATTAGAACAAAGCCAGGAGAATAGATGAAGATATCATATACACGTACACATCCTTCTTTTGACATGTATATTGATTGATATAAACAAAAGTCCATTTTTCCAAACCTTAAATATTACAACCCTAAATAAACCAACTTGCTGACATAACATCAGACAGAACTAGCCTGAACAGTTCTAACACCATTCATGCTCTGATCACAGATCGGGGTCTTTGATATCGATCTTAAATCGTTAAGCATACAAGTATCTTTTGGTGGTTGAAAATGGTGGTGAAGCATCTTACGGGATTGGGTTTATGACCACTTTGCCAGTGGCTCTGCCTGTTTGCAGATAAGAGAATGCTTCAACCACCATTGTAAATGGGAACGGGGATTTGGGGTCTAGCACCGGCCTCACTTTTTCAGCTGCCAAGTATGGGTTAAGTTTCTCGAGGACTGAGCCTTTGGAAGTGAGAATAAAGAAAAAGGCTGGTGGAGTTAAATTTATCGGCACTATGGATGTCACCTACCCCCTTCCTTCACTGCCTTCACAGCCTTGTCACATAGTCCTGTTTTTATGTGCATAATCATCAATGATAGATGTATCAGCAAATGTCGTAACTTGTGAAGGGTCGGAATTTCAGTAATATCGTTATATTGAATGGTTTCGATATCTTACCAACAGTGTCAAAGACTACATCAACCTTCTCAGGCAGGTCTTCGATGTTCTCCTTGGTGTAATCTATGGCTAAATCAGCGCCCAAGTTTCTAAGAAGATCTAGTTTTGATGTGCTTGAAGTTTCTGCAACTTTTGATGATCCAAATACATGCTTTGCTAACTGTTCCACAAATCAAATGGTACAAACAAAGCCTTTAGCTCGCAATGCTGAAGGCCGAAGGGTAAGTATTCCCTTAAAATCATCCATATTAGCAACATCGGTGTTTGGATATTTATGACGGGGTGGTTTTCAAATATAAGGTTTAGTAGAATTAGCCTTTATATTATTATGTAATTTTAGAGTAAGACTGTTACATTCAACTCACTACAGCCAGTTTAGGCGGGACTATCTATTTGGATTTGGATTGTTGGCGATACTGGATTATGGTTAGAGCCAGAGAGGCCTAGAAACTACCTGTAGGTGGAAATTTAGACATGTCCATAATCTTACTTTTAGACGCATGTAGGTGGATGAATATGTGTAGAGTTTGGGGAATCAGAAGATAAAACATGCCTGAATAGCCAATGACCCAACACCACCAGCACCTCCAAGAATGAGGACAGATTGACCAGAGGAAAACCCAGCTCGTTCGAAGCCTTCATGGGCAGTCTCGAGGGCGAGTGGTAAGCTTGCAGCTCCTACAAAGCTCAAATTCTTAGGCTTCAAAGCCAATGCTCTCTCTTCAGCAGCAGTGTACTCAGCTAATGACCCAATCTTGTGAGGTGATTCAAGTGCCTTCTCATTGATGTCCCCATAAACTTCATCTCCAACTTTGAATTTCTTTACTTGGCTTCCTACTTTTACTACCACCCCGGCAACATCATACCCTGGAACGGTCTGTGCCAATGTAGAGATATAGTCATTAGGTTTTCAATAAAAACACTTAATTTTAAGCCGAATGAAGACAAAAAAAATACTGAATTTTTCATACAAATTTGGTTTAGTTACAATAAATGATCTAGTATAGGGACGGGGTAGGTGTACTCTATAGCACCTTAACTTCCTAATCTATTGATAAACAAAACTCAAACAAAAGAAGAAAAGAAAGTATACAAATGACTTACAGGAGGAGGAGAGTCACTCTCCTTAAAGAAAGCAAGCATCCTTTTGAAATCCGCTGGATTAAGAGCAGCAGCTTCGACCTTGATAAGCACTTGGTCATCACCCACTTCAGGAACAGGAACATCGGATTTGAACTGAAGTACCTTTTCCGGTGCCCCGTATTCTTCATAAACCCATGCTTTCATTGTGGATGATACTTGGGGAGAAGTTGAAGTTGACATGGCCTAGAGAAACTCAACTGTAAATGCAAATTAACAAATAGCAAAGGATGGTATGTAATGTAATGAAATGAATAAAAACTTGAAACTTAGGCTGGCCATTTATATTTATGGAGCCATGGTCTATAATTGAAGATAGTGACCCAATAGATGATGTGATTTTGTGCTTCTTTTGAGCCAGAATAGGTGAGAAATATCAAGACAAAGTGGTAAGTTGTCATTTAGGTGAGTGCAATTTAGCAAAATCAATGGTTTGCATCAATAATAATGTGAATGATGTCTATGAATAGTTGACACTGACAAAATTTTATCCCAACCCCGAAAGATATCGAGTACGAGATATCGATATTTCGTCCGAATATTAGATATTGTCCAATTTATTCGATCCAGATTTGTTTAGAATCCTAACCCTAGCACTAGGCGTAGTTTTCTTATTGAAGTTCATGTCCAAAAATATGAAGCCTCACCCACGACCACCCCACCTCGTACCTTCCGATCTAATTTGACCATTTCCCTACCATTCCTATTAGATTCATACAATTGTGGGGGTTTTATTTTTGCGGAGTCCCACAAATGTAGGGTTGTTTTATAGGGATGATGGATGTTAAGTTGTTAACCTAACTAAGCCAATTTTGTGAAGGTGATTTGAAATACATCCACATTCATACTTAGATTAGCTTTTGTATATTTTTCATATTAGATTCATACATACGATTTTTAAAAATAAATAAATAAATATGATAAAAATGGACTTGAATGTTTTCATATGATTAACAATAAATTTGAATAAAAACTAGTTTATAGATTGAAAACACATATTTTGTAAGTTTTAAGGGTACTGTAATATGAAAACTCAAAATATATTGTATCATCTAAAATTAGATTCATGAAACTTGTATTGTTTATCTTCTCTTTCAATTTTTTTACTACGACAGGAAACTTGTGAACAAAGGAAATGGAGTATGCAGACTGCGGGCCGTACTAAGTCCAACCCGAACCAATATATTTCGAGGATAGGAGCATGTAAAACCAATAACAAGGTTCCAAAAGTTCCATGTGGGACAAAACAAAAGGGAAAACAATGCCATTATTCCAACAGATAAGGCTGAATTAGGTGGACCAAGGGGGTCATGGTCCAACCCATGAAATTCTGTCAATATACTAATGAACTTCAAACCTTCTAAAATAGAAGTAATTCTTGCTTCCTCCTAGTTGGCTATTCATGTGACTTGTTGTGTTGATCATCTCATTTCCTTGTTAACCGTTGAGCTTTTTCAATGACATTTTACTTCACTTATATTTTAATATTCTCCGACGCTCTTGCTAATTTATTGCTACATTTTCTTAAATATTGTAAACTAAAATTTTTCTAAACAAATTTTCGTGTCATACTTTATCCTTCTTCATTGTGTTTATTATTATGTTATTATTGTACAATTATTTTGTTTACTTTCTTAATAAAATTTAGAAAGTTTTATTTTAATTTAATGATATATTTGATAAAATTGAATATATTACCTCACTCTTCAATGAGATTGTGTCAAAAGTTATTCCATTGAGGCCATTTCATTGTCGAGAACTTATGTGTATAATTTTTTCCTCTTTTTGTGCAAATTTTTTTATTGCCTATATCTTAGAAAAAATCCAAAAAATAAATAAAATATTTTTTTCTAAATGAACCATAAAGAAGTAGTACAATACTAATAGGAGTTGGAAAATTGAACCCGAGACACTAATGTACCCATAACTTCATCGTTAATAAATAGAATATTATATAATATTAAAAGGCACACTATCAAAATAAATTTGTCCAAGTGATTAATTATCTATTTATGTTAACCAAGTCAGGTGTGAATTGGAAAAACTTGCTCTAGGCAGAATATGCAACCCAACTCCGATTTAAGAACATGTCAAAATTCGAAAAAATATAAAGCAGTGCCTCCTATAATTTTTTCTGGTTCCGCCCCTACTAACAGATATCTTATACACATACACATCCTTCTTTTGACATGTATTAATTGATATAAACAAAAGTCCATTTTTCAAAACCTTGAAATATTACAACCCTAAAAAAACCAACTTGCCGACATAACATCAAACAGGACCAACCTGAACAGTTCTAACGCCATTCATGCTCTGATCATAGCTCGAGGTTATCTTCTTGGTGGTTGAAAATGGTGGTGAAGCATCTTAGGGGATCGGGCTTATGACCACTTTGCCAGTGGCTCTGCCTATTTGCAGATAAGAGAATGCTTCAACAACCTTTGTAAATGGGAACGGGGATTTGAGGTCTAGCACCGGCCTCACTTTTTCAGCTTCCAAGTATGGGTTAAGTTTCTCGAGGACTGAGCCTTTGGAAGTGAGAATAAACAGAAAGGCTGGGGGACTTAAATTTCCCGGTACTATGGATGCCACCTTCCCCCTTCCTTCACTGCCTTCACCGCCTTGTCACATAGTCCTGTTTTCATGTGCATAATCATCAATCATAGATGTATCAGCAAATGTCATAACTTGTGAGGGGTGGGAATTGTAGTAATGTTATATTGTATGGTTTAAATATCTTACCAACAGTGTCAAAGACTACATCAAACTTCTCAGGCAGGTTTTCAATGTTCTCCTTGGTGTAATCTATGGCTAAATCAGCACCCAAGTTTCTAAGAAGATCTAGTTTAGATGTACTTGAAGTTGCTGCAACTTTTGATGCTCCAAATACATGCTTTGCTAACTGTCCCACAAATCAAATATTACAAACAAAGCCTTTAGCTCGCGATGCTGAAGGCCGAAGGGTAAGTATTCCCTTTAAACCTCGCATAACTTCTGGTGATAGTGGCATGACTTATCGGGACATGACAAATGTAAACATTTTAGTATGCTCTAATAGAAATCAGAGGTGTTACAAATCCAACAGACAAAATCATCCATATTAGCAACAGTGGTGTTTGGATTTATGGCCTGGTGGTTTTCGAATATAAGGGTTAGTAGAATTAGCCTTTATATAATTATGTAATTTTAGAGTAAGACTATTACATTCAACCCACTAACGCCAGTTTAGGCGGGACTAGCTCCCAGTGTATGGATCTATTTGGATTTGGATCGTTGGCAACATTGGTCAGAGCCAGAGAGGCCTAGAAACTACTTCTAGGTGGAAATTTAGACGTCCACAATCTTACTTTTAGATGCATGTAATTGGATGAATGTAGATCTATATCGATGTTTCGATACACTTCTGTAATATATATGTCTGAAGTTTGGGGAAGAGAGAAGATAAAACATGCCTGAATAGCCAATGATCCAACACCACCAGCACCTCCAAGAATGAGGACAGATTGACCAGAAGACAACCCGGCTCGTTCCAAGCCTTCGTGGGCAGTCTCGAGGGCGAGTGGTAAGCTCGCAGCTTCTACAAAGCTCAAGTTCTTAGGCTTCAGCGCCAATACTCTCTCTTCAGCGGCAGTGTACTCGGCTAATGTGCCAATTTTGTGAGGTGATTCAAGCGCCTTCTCGTTGATGTCCCCATAAACTTCGTCTCCAACTTTGAATTTCTTCACTTGGCTTCCTACTTTAACTATCACCCCGGCAACATCATATCCTGGAACGGTCTGTGCCAATGTAGAGATGCAGTCGTTAAATTTTTAATAAAAACACTTCATTTTAAGCCGAATAATAACAAAAAAATTACCGAATCTTTCTTATAAATTTGGTTTAGTCACAATAAATGATCTAGTATAGGGAGGCGGTAGATGTACTACTGTACCTTAGCTTCCTAATCTATTGAGAGGCAAAACTCAAAAAAAAAAAAAAAAAACAGAAGGAGACAACAAAGTATACAACTGACTTACAGGAGGAGGAGAGTCAATCTCCTTGAAGAAACCAAGCATCCTTTTGAAATCTACCGGATTAAGAGCAGCAGCTTCGAACTTGATTAGCACCTGATCGTCACCTACTTCAGGAACAGGAACATCGGATTTGAACTGTAGTACCTTTTCCGGTGCCCCGTATTCTTCATAAACCCATGCTTTCATTGTGGACGATACCTGGGGAGAAGTTGAAGTTGACATGGCTTAGAGAAACTCAAGTGTAAATTCAAATTAACAAATAGTAAAGGATGGTATGTAATGTAATGTAATGAACAAAAACTTGAAACTTAGGGTGGGCATTTATATTCATTGAGCCATGGTCTATAATTGAAGATAGTGACGCAATAGATGATGTGATTTTGTGCCATTTTTGAGCCAGAATAGGTGAGAAATTTCAAGACAAAGTGGAAAGTTGTCGTCATTTCAATTTAGGTGACTTGAGGTAATTGGCAATTTTAGCAAAATCAGTGGTTTGCATTAACAATGTTGTGAATGATGTATATGTTGAAACTGACAAAATTTTGTCCCACCCGATAAACACCTGGTACAAACATTGATATCTCATTTGAATTTTAGATATTGTTCAATTTAATCAATTCAAATTTATTCTGAATCTAAATTTTTACTAGCACTAGGTGTTGCTCTCTTAACCCAAAAAAATGGCTCTCGTGCCTTCTCATCTAATTCGTCCATTTCCCTATCATTCGTTCCTTGGATCATTTGGAAGCTTTTAGCCTATGATCTCAATCAACATGTACGTGATATTTTTCACAAATGTGGGGTTTTTGTGTGGCTGAGTTCCACAAGTGTGGGGTTGCTTTGTAGGTAGGGATGTTAAGTTGTTAACTTATCTAAGTCAATTTTGTGAAGTTGGTTTGAAATACGTCCAAATTCATACTTAGATTAGCCCTTGTAGTACTTTTTATATTAGATTCATACATAGGTTTTTAAAAATAAATAAATAAATATGATAAAAGTGGACTTGAATGTTTTCAGTTGATTGACGGTAAGTTTGACCAAAAAATTAGTTCATAGACAAAACTAAATATTTTGTGAACTTTAAGGATGTTTTGATCTGAAAACTCGACAAAATATACTATATTATCCAAAATTAGATTCATGAAACTTGTATTGTTTATCTTCTCTTTCAACTTGTTCGTAGACTATCTATACAATTTCAAATTTTATTAACAATTTTGTGTCATATTTTTCACAAATGTGGGGTTGCTTTATGGGGAGTATTGGACACTGGTTAAGATATCATAAATTTTCGTGAAGTCTTTCTAATAGACAGGAGGGCTTCCCTGGCCGAAATGGCTGAAAGCCTTATACGAGTTTTCTAGAAACTGGAATCGGGCTTTTGTCAGGTCCATTAAATCTTCTATTATGGGTGCGGGCTGGAGCATTAGGAATTTTTGAGGAGGAGGCTGGGACGACTTCGATTTGCCTTCTGTCTTTTGTTTGTGTATCCTTCTTTATCTCCCATGCTTTCCAAGTTAGCAGGTATGATAGAGTCCCCTCTCTATCTGTCTCTCCGAGTTTCTACTACTAAGTAGCACTTTAATATGTTTAATATGTTTACATATATGGGCTACATAGCCCTTCAATATGTGTAATGAAAATTAGATTATACTATATCATCCAAATTGTCACTATTGTCCAAATTTAAAACTTATCTTTTTAATTTTTGGCTACCCAATTGCTATTCTTTTTGCTTTCGAACTTAGGATGTCTTTTTCTTTAAATTTTCTGGCTAAAAGGGAGAATAATTGTCTCCAATCCAATGAAAGTTTTCATGATTATTCTGTTGGAAAGTATAATGCAGTATATTATATGGAGTGAAATTGAGTAACTATATGTTTGAAATAAAAATAGCATATGAAGCTGACTTTGTAGGTATTAGTTAGCTCAATAGTAAAATCTAATATAACATGACAAATTATGAATAATCACTCCTAAAATTTACTTTTTATCAATATAGAAGAAATACTATCATGTATACGTCATTATTTTAGGTCTACAAAATCCTCTTTTTTCCGTTCGTCCAATCATCTATTGACATATGTACGAGAAGTAAATACTCTAAGTATATGGTTGACGTGCGTACTATGTAACAAAGGATAATATGAGAATCAACGCATGCTTTGAAGAATAATTTTTAGTATTAATTTTAGTAAGTCTTACTCCCTCCGTCCCATAAAAGTTGTCAAAAGTTTCTATTTTAGATGTCTTAAAAACATTGTCAAAAATTCTCTATATAGTATAAAGCGACCCTTTATTTGTAAGTTGTGAGTGATAAATGATATTTTCTTAAATTTTTACATTTTCAAAGTTTGACAATTTTTTAGAAACGGAGGGAATATAAATTATAAGTCTGTTTTATTTAAGAAATATGCTGCAATGTATATATACTATAAGATGATTTTTTATAATCATAGGATTGATTAATTCGTTTAAGCCAGCTTAAAAAGAATTAGTAGGCATCCCTAAACTGAAAAACCATCCTAAAAATGAGTTATTAATCACTTCTAACGATTTAAAATATTATCTATAAAGAAATCTGTTTTACAATTTTATTTTACGAAAGACATCTCAGCGAAGAATTTGTAAACTTACACGCATTCAGAGAAATTAAGCAATGCTCCATCAAGTTTTATCTGTTGATGAACGATGCACTTATGACACATTAAAATTTGATGGAGTAATGAAGCAAACCTATTAAAATCGCTATGATAAAAACTGAATGACACGTGAATATTTTGTAAGATATGTTGATTTTATTTTTAAAAATTAGAACGATATACCATAAATAATAACTCGGATTTATAAATTTGAGTTCATGATATAATTGATAGTATATAAACTTTTACTATAGACTTCTATTACATGCAATCTTTCTTTTCTTTGTGAAAGTAAATGATAGATGTCATACAACATTTACAATAAACATCATATTCAAACAAGGAGATCTAAAAATTATCTGATGAAGAAAACTAACCGAGACTCTTATGAACACTTCACTTCTTCGCAATTACAACTTCATAATACAAACTCTAACAAAGAATTCCGCAAATTTTGTAATCTTCTTGTTGAAAATATTCATATATTAGAGCACCCTAAATTCGAAGGATTTATATTAAATATTAAAATTTAATTTAATTTTACCATTATTATAAATAAAAAACATACAGAAATATGCTAAGTTCTATAAAACAATTAAAGAAAGACTCCCAAATCATACTTCATATTAATTAACAAAGGAATGGATAGTATGAGGATCATATGTGACCTCAACTACTTAGTATGATCCATAATTAGTGATAATGAATGCCCAATTTCATGAAACTTACCCCGTAACAAATAAAAAAATAATGTTTGATCATGTCGGCACATAATAGGTGAGAGATATCTGAGCATAAAGGCAGGTGGGGAACTAATTGATGTCAATTGAAAGTTGCACATGAGGGATTACATAACATAATCATGAGAAAATATGGCACCCTTAAACTTTTTATCAAGGCTAGAAAGTATCCTTGAACTCAAATAATGTATTAATTTTTTTCAACTCAGGGCCATAAAATACCCCTAAACTCAAGTCGAGATCATACGACCAAACTCCAACGGATCAAACCTACATTGGACATTTTGGACTTTGCAGCATACCTGGCAAAGCTCCTACAACATTGATTGATATCGGGACTGGCCCAATATCTCTAGTGATCAGCAAACATTATTACTATATCGGATCTTGTTTATAAATTAGCCACTACTATTTCCTACCTCTTTTTTTTTTTTTTTAATGATGTCGGTCGATGTATACAAAATTTGAATTTTGGTATCTAATAACTACTCTTAGAGACATTACAAGTTAACTCAATTGACATTCATAAAGTTTGCTTTAAATTAATGCTTTCCTTTTCTTTTTTTCTTTTTTGAGTTGATATTGTACTCCTTTCCACATCAAAAATGTGATTTTTCATGCTCCTTTCCACATCGAAAATGCCTACAAGAATTTACAATGCTAGTTTATGCTTTAACTTTTGCTTTTCTTTCCCCTCCCCCCTTCTTTTCTTTGCATAATTCATGATTCTCAATTTCATCAATAGATTTTTCGAATAGAATGGGGGTTTATTTATTTATTTGGTAATTCCTCTAGGACTGCATGTAATAAAGTACGATTATCAGTTATACCTTCTTTTCGGCAAATAAAATTGAAAATTTATATCATCAAATAAAATTCTCCATAGGACTCTTGATTGAAGCATACATATTGTCAAATATATATATTCCAATGGAAAGCTGGTACACCTCGGTGGGTTTTAGTAACCTTCTGCAAAGTGCCAAACAGTAAAGCAAAATTTTTTAGCGGGGTGGGGGGAAGAAAAACATGAAAACAATTCATCCGTAAGTACAAGAATTTCTTTATCCAATGCAAAGGCGAGTGAGCTCACAGAAATATATTGTACCTGAATTTAAGTAAATCTACGTGTACAAAGTATATAACCAGAGGCGAGTGAGCTCAATGCAAAAGCGGCGAAAGCAAGGAAAGAGATTCCTACTGATGCACTCGCCATTGCCGGAAACTTGTCCTGGCCCCAGTTGGAAATCCAGTCATCTACCCGAGTAAAAGCCGATGATGAGGCTGAGAGTAGAAGATATGCCAGTATCTTCCATTCAAATCACAAAAATGTTCATGAATTTCAGATTTTGTTTGTTCAGAATAGCAAGACGCATTTGTTCTATGGCTAAGAAATATATGTGCATATTCAAAAGCAAGAATTAACAGAGGTTTTGATGGCTAAGATGCCGAGTTATCCTAAGAATTAAGAATTATCATGACAAGGAAAGAAGGCTTCGAGTTCAGAAATCCATGTTACTAGCCTCATGTCAAAAGTCTATCATCACCAAGAATCCAAATCTTAAAAATACAATCAATCAGAGGTATCTAGCAGTATATAGCAGAAGAAGCTTCATACACTTCAGCATGTACAATCTCCAGAAAAGGATTTTCGATTAGATCACAATCAAGATCTTTGAATTCCATGCTGGAAATAACGCTAACTCTGGGACAAGTATTCTGTACAAGGAAAATTGGCTTTCTTATAACAAAAAGATGTGTAGTTTCTTACACAATAATTGATGTGTTTTCGAAGGAAAAACAATCTGCAAGCACAGGCATTTTGTAATTGTTCCGCATTTTGTTGATTTGAGACAAAACACTAACTGCCTATGAGGAAATTAATGTCACAGCTTCGCACAAATTGAGAGAAAACACCTTGTTACAGCTGTAAAAGTCCGTCATTTTTCTAAAAAATACTGGACTGTAGCAAAAATGCCTCGCAAGACTGTCCCTACTTTTTCGCAGAATAATAAGCAGTCAAAAGGTTTTCAATATGAGGTCTAAAGGAAATGACTTCTCTGAAATTCGAGAACAATGTTGAAACATCTAAACCCTCCTCATACCTTTCCTACCTATGATTTCAGGATGTGAATTTAGGTTTGGATTTGGGATTGTAATTTGATGGAAATGAAAGATATTTTCATTGGAATTGCTACCTTAAAATGTTTTTTTCTAAAAGAGATGAATGTTTAAAGGAAAGCATAAGGATTTTTATGATGCCACTTGCAACACAAGAAAGCAACATAAAGAGCAACTATGAAAGCACTTCACCGTCTATGAAAGCTACACATGACATAATCTAATTTCCAAACACCCTTTGAATTTGGATTATCGAATCAGCAGCAGCCCAAACAAGTAATTTACTATCTCTACTTTCAAAAGTGGAGGCCTTTAGCAAGATGAAGGAAAGTGAAGCAGACGGAGGCACTGAAAAAAAAGGGGGAACCAAAAAAGAGGGCGGTCCCAAGTGCACTGCAAAGTTCTTCTAATTGAAGTGATTCCATCCAAGTCAGACCTAGCCACCCTTTCTGCTTAAGATGACGTGTTCCCTAGGCCTCACTTTACCCCATCCAGCTTTCTACTTCTTTATATATTCCAAGTCTACATGCACAGAGCTGTCATTCCTTAGAGCAAAAACTACAGTTGACCTCTGATATTTGTCCGCTTAAAAAGTCCTGAGCTGAAACAGAAGTGCACAAACAAAATGCAAATAGTTTCCAGATTTAGGGTATTAATTTACATATTGAGTTGCCTTTTTGTGATGCTTTTAAACCTCTGATAGTAATGGAACTATACAGAAAGGCACTAGTTTAAGCCAATGACAACTGTAAGTGTGTAAACATTATTCAGATGTTTTTATTAAACTGACCATGTACTTCTATACTAATATTATAAACAAACACAAGCCACAAGCTAATGCCCAAAGTAGGTTTATGAGTCGGTTCTATAATTATTATAATTGAGAGGAAAGGTATATCATTACTGGAATACAAAAGACAAGCAATTTGTGGAGTTGTGGCATATTTTATCCCAGAAAGGAGATAAATCCAAAAAGTGCTAGCTTTTCTGTCCTCAAGAATTTCATAGACAACAATAGTTAATAAGGTTGTGATTGGCATATGGGAGGACTGTAAGGTTTGACCATATTGGCTTTGCTCTTTCCATTAGAATACTGAGCAAAATTAAGCATATACTTTGAAATTTTAAAAGCTGTTGAGTCTCTCTCTCTCTCCCTAATCTCAATAATCAACAAAAACTCCAGAACAGAAATTTGCAGACGAGAGAACCAAACTATTGAAAACCATAATCAACAGGCAAATAAAAGATAACATGTATGGGAACGGTAGGCGTTACAAGACTGACCTGATCCATTGCAAAATCAAAGTAGCAGCGGAGTTGGCTGCGGGAAATGTTCTTTCTTGTACTACCCAACCGGAGAAGTAAATCAAGCCCTTGCAGCCCAGAGTATGCAAAACCTATTACATTAACTGACATTGAATACCTGTTCATCAAATAGCACGATCAAGGTTTTAAATCACAATCAGGATTTCCTCGCATTAGAGAAGCAATAAATCAGTAAAAGAATCACCAATATGCTCAAGATCACTATGGCAAAAGCTTATCGCAAAATGCTATTCTAAAATGAACAGTTAGCAACTAAATGAATTGACAAACTTCATTAACCAAGAATCCAAATGCCAAAATATTCATAGAGAACTGAGAAGCCTGGATCATTCTTCCTCTTTTATTCTTTGTTTGTTTTGGATTAAAATTATATCCTCGAAGAATCTTTCTGCGACAACAGTTAGGAGCAAGGCTGCACACATGTTGGCACCCCATACTTGTCAGTAACAAGGTCAAGTAGGACCATTTTTGGCATCATCAACATCAAAGACAAGCTCGAATCACATTTGAGCAAGAACAACAATTTAGATAAAAGTTTCAATCAAGAAACAAGAAAAATTACAGCATAGCTACAAATTTCATTGTGTTCAATAAATTCTATACCATGGCACAGTATCAAATTGTGTTCAAAAGGGACCACTCGATCACCAAAATGGATGGAATAACGAATGACAACCACAACCAGTGTCAATCCCATGACTGCCATGGTAGCAAGCTTTAGATTTTCAAGAATGATTTCCAAAAAATGAACCCAAATTGGATAAATTAAGTTGCAATTAAAACTAAAACCAGATAAGTAGAAATCAATAATGGGTAACGCAATCAATCAAAGATTATTCAAAAGACGAGGGGAGATATTCGACCTGAATTCGATATATCGATCGAAGGAATCAAGAGCCCAACCCCGATTCTTATCAGCCGCCATAACTGAAAACGAAACCAAACACACCACAAATTCGCAAACCCTCAATCCCAACGCCGCCCTCCTCACCATCTTCTCTCTACCCGCCCTCCCCATCGCTCCCACCTGTTGCCGTTGCCTACTTCTCCGTCCCGTCCCGGTGCCACCGCCCCCAACGCCGGGGTAGCCGACAGAACCGCTGCCTCCTTCGGTAGCGATTCCTGTCTCGGCGTCCGGTTCACTCTTGGCGACCGCCTCCGGCTGATCCCGAATCAGCCGGTTGGCGACGACGGGAACCAGCGCCGGAACGGGGACCTGATCCTGGAGCTCTGGCGGCGGAGACGGGGAAGGGGAGAAGGCCGGGGGTTCGTGGACGGGGAGAAGCCATGGAAGGTGTGGTCCGAGGAAATGGAGGAGGGAGAGTTGGGCGAATCGGGAGGCTGAGGAGCCGCCGTGGGAGGTGGAGAAGGTAGAGGCGATGGGCGGTTAGGGTGGCGGTGGTGGGAGGAGAGAGAAGAGGAATCCGGGGAGGAGTAGCCCGAGTGGGTTGCTGCTGGTTCTGCTTCTTCTACATCCTCGTCGGCTTCTACTATTTTAACCATTTGGAGAAGCAGAGAGGAGAGAGAGGGAGAGAGGGAGAGAGACGGAGAGAAGGCGTGAAGAAAGGAGGAGTCAAAGGAAGTGTCAAAGACGGGAATGAGTGTCTTAAATGCGCAGGCAAAGTTTTGCGACACTCCACACTATACAGTGGCTTTAGTTTCCCTCCCCAATCTTTTCCCCCTTTTTTCGGTACTACTGAGAACTATGTGAACTTTGTCTCGTTGGTGTCCCTTCATTTAGTACATATGGAAATAGGTCCTTTTATCACTTTTTATCCCATTTAATAAGTAAATTTTTCAATTTAATTTTAAATGGATGGAATCAAATTAGTTATTGTTTTTTATTTCAAGTCTAGTCATTTTGAATTTGGATTTATTTTGAATTGATTAATATATTTGCTCTACAAAGAAAAATATTTTTGGAAAAAAGGTTCGAATTAATTTGAATATTTGGTCTGCTTCCGAGTTGATTGTGTTTGGGTATTATATTTGAGTATAAATTTGGGTCATTTGATTCATATTCGATTTTTCTTCTTTTTTAAAAAAATTTGGAAGAAGAAGAAAACATATTAATTAAAAGGATCAAAGTATACCAAGTTCATACATCAACGGAACCACATGGGATGCTAATCAAGAAACACAAAACTAGCTCCTAGCCATGCAACTAGCAGAATGACTAGTAAACACCACACTGTAGCAAAAAACAATACCACAAGCCAAACTCCTCGACATTAATCATTGATTTCCTCCAGCATGTCTCGTTGGAGGCATTCATAGAGTTTCAATGCTTTAGCGTCTACTTGTAAGATCCATCCGACGTGAGAGGGGAAGTGTGTGAATTCTCATTGATTCAATATGATCTTCATTAAGTTTAGTAAGCACGTAAGTCTGCTAAATTCACATGTTTAAGGACATGATTGATCTTGATCATCCAAGGTTTATGCGATAAAGCTTTCACCTAAATAACCACGTATACAATAGGTTCGATCTTGCTCGATTCGCCCTCTTAACCATGTCGTTGAATAGCTTCAACTTCAAGGTCAATTTTAAACTTTTGGAATGCTATAATCCAAGACTTTGGGGAAGGATTCTTTCAATCCTTCGGCATAGCCATCACTTTTATCCCCTCCACAAACCACTCGTGGTAGTTCAAATTCGATTTTAGGTCAATTTGCAAAGTCCACTTTATAAAACTTCACTTAACTTTTACTATTACTTACCACTCTTTTATAAGTATATTTGCAATTGTTTACCGTTGCCTACCGTTAGATTTTACCACTCTCTAGCGCTTATTGCTAATTCTCAACGATGTGGGGAAAACATGCATCGTTCCCTTCCAATTTCAAAGGATAAGGGTAAATTCCTCACCCCTCCGAAAAAATGAGTAACAAACTTTTTACAAGTAAAGAAACTAAATTGTTCGATCCAAATCCGATTAGATTAAACATTTCTATAAAGCTCAAAGCAATTAGATTAGTACAACTTGAAAGAAAAACTTTATGTATGAATTCATACAATAACTCAAATCGATTAGATAGTACAACTTGAACAAAAGACTTGTGTACAAATAGGGGCAACTTAATTGGGCTTGAAACTAAGCCAATAATACAACAGGTGAATGCTGATGGCCAACACGCTCATAACGGCTCGTAAATAATCGTACACAAGAGCAAGAAGCCACCCAATTTTCATGTTTTTCCATGGCTTCAAGACCCACCGGATAAATCACATTACCTAGATAAGATAAAGTTATGAGCTTAAGAAGAATTCGTGTGTTTCGTAGATGATTGGTCAAAGGTAGCACATATTACCAATTTACGACTCGATAAACCTTAGAAGGCACCATCCACCACTCAATAGGCTAGCGGACAACAAAAAAGGTGGGGAAAAAAGGCATTTAACACCTAACAACATATGGTAAATAAGTCTCACGTGAGCATAGAGAGTGATATACTACTACAAAGCGAAGTTATGAAAGAGAGATCTCATATCAGCAGGACGTTTGACAAAATGAAGACCTACGTATAAAGTGTACAAAGCACAAGTCGAGATCCGAGTGTCTTTACATAAAAGAACATTACATATGTATGAAAAAGAAGAAAGTAACTCGAACATGAAAAAGATATAAACAAGATAGAACCTCCATACCTCGTTGTTCCAAATGGGGTTTTTTCTAATTGGGATGCAATTTTTGGTAAAACATCTTCTTTTCGGATGAATCTAGTTGGTTGCTCGATGAGCCATCCTAAATATTCGTACAAATATTTATATATATATATTTTTAAAAAGTAACTATATTTTAAAAATTTATTATAAGGTGGTTAGTTTAGTCTTATTATCTTTTTTCGATTTTAAGTGAATAATTTAGAGTTTATAGGAAGAGATATAATGGAAGCAAGTCAAGATTATCACCTTCATATAGAGGGAAATTAGTAATACACCATCTGTCAATGAAGTTAAACATGATAAGTAAATACCTTTTCTTTTCAAAATATTTCCTATTTTCCGTTTAACAATTAGTCAAATTTAAATCAACATAATTAGTAATTAAATTATTTTATGATCACTTTAAAAATTATTTTATGAGGGAGGGGACTCGAACGTAAATGTAATGTTATTAGGTCTAATTATTGGACCATAACCTCGTTGTCGTAAATTGAAGTGTTGAACTTGTAAAAACTTTGTGAGATAGTCTTTAAAAAAGATCGCACTCAATTTACGTCAAGTCTAAAAAGTTCTGTCATGGTTGATTCTTGTTGGAGTCAATGGGCAAATTATTGGCAGTTTGGCATGAAGGGTATGCCTAGAGTTAGAGAGGCCTGACACGATGTAATAATGCAGCACATATACAATTCATACATATCAAGGATATATAAGTTAATCACAACTCATACATATCGAAATTTTTTAGGCCGTTTAGTATAAAAATATGTTATTTTAGAGTCTTCGGGGTAGTTTTGAACTATTTTTAAAGCGATCATAAAATAATTTAATTACTAATTAGGTCGATTTAAATTTGACTAATTATTAAATGGTAAATATGAAATATTTTGGAAAGGAAAAGTATTTACTTATTATGCTGTATGTTTAACTTCATTGACAGACTGCGTATTGTCGATTTCCATCTATAAGAAGGTGATAATCTTCACTTGCTTCTATTCTATCTCTTCCTATAGACTCTAAATTATTCATTTAAAATAAACAAATGACAATAAGACTAAATCAACCACCTTATAATAAATTTTTTAAATTCAATTTTTTATAAAAAATATATATAAATATTTATATGAATAATAAGCAACCTTCCTTATAAGGATTACATCTAAGTAATCATCGATCAAGATAAAAGATGAAAATACGTGGGTCTACATGTCGAAACATAAGGAGAGGAGATTGTATGAATTTTTAAGTTTGCTTACTATACTTAAAAGTAATGCTTATCATGTCCATTTATTATAATACAACTGTCATAATTTTAACAGTAAAAAAACATAAGATTATTTTATTTTTTTCAGCTTAAATAATATTAAACTAAAAGTTTTTCATAGACTTTGTTTATTTCCTTTCGAATGTATAGTAGATAGTTATAAATTTTAACACTTACACCCTGTTTACTGTGAAAAAATGAAATAAAATGAAATTGAAGAATTTTTCTTGAGGTTTAGGAACAGAACTTAAATTTTAAACTAATTTGTTTGGTTGAGCAAAGGAATGAAATCAATATTATTTTCATAAAAATAACAATAAAAAAGCCACCGCACCACCATCGAGCATCTCCACCATCCAAAAGAGGTCACTGACGACCAAATTAACACCGCCTCTCGCCGCCTCCACCGCTGTCAACAAGTTTCCGGTGGCCAGCTACCAGTCGCCCCCCACGCGCTCTCTCTCTCTCTCTCTCTCTCTCTCTCTCTCTCTTCCCAAAGCCTTCCCGTCGAATTAACAACGTGAACCAAACCCTAAATCCATTGAAAGCTTCAGCTCACACACAAAGAAAGATCATTTGGGGGCATCGTAAAGGTTCTCCGGCTAAGAGGTTGCTGCAATTGAAGGCGAGAGGAGAGAGAAATTGTTATAGAGTTGGCGGTCGAGAGGAGAGAGAAACTGGATTTGGAGGCTAGATGGAAAATCGCCAGTGAGTAGAGATACCGGTGGAGCTAATTTGTAAACGTATTTTGGCAAGTAGCTGGATAACGGTGCTTCACCGAAGTGTCTAGGCACGTAGAGTGAATCAAGCTAGGTGGTGAAGACTGCGGCAGCAATGGAGACACCGGAAGTGAACCCAACGGCGACGCAGAGAGAGCAATGGATGGTCGAAGGTCAAGTCTTTAGCATCTACAAGCACTTCAGCGATCTCCCTCGTAGAGCCCAGGAAGTCATGTAACTCTCTCTCTCTCTCTCTCTCTCTCTCTCTCTTCCTCATTCACCAACTGGGTACTGATCAATTTGTTCTCTCAGGCTCGAACTTGTGCGCGATAAGCACGCCGAGTATCTCACCAACGGCTTACGCCGCCTTCCCCGTTCTTTCTGCGTTCTCGATGCTAAGTACGTCTTGCTCTCCTCTTTTCGCTCTTGAATTCGATTTATATTCGTCAGCTTAATTTATCATTCGTGCGTTTCCTTATTTTTGCAAAATTTTTTTATTTGAATTGCTGCTCTAAAAATTGGATGGAATTGGGAACTATAATTGTGGGCAATATCTAACTAGGGAAAAAAAGATTTATCTCAATGTTGAATCTATTGAGCAACAAATTATGCCCCTTTTATGGGATTGAGGGTACTGCATGAAGTATTTGTTTTTCTGAAAGTTCCCTTATCGTTTATTCGACATTTTGACTCGGGTGAGGACTAAGGATAGATGTGAATATGTGTAAAGTTAAAAGTCTTGAAAGTATTTGGAAAATGGTTGATTTTCGTATGAGACTTGGAGCGGATAGTAGAGGAAGAGATGGGGCTCTAGCAGAAACAACTGTTATTTTAACATTGAAATATTAAAGAATGATATTTTTTGTTTGCAGTCGACCATGGCTTTGCTATTGGATTTTACATTCACTTGCTCTCTTGGATGAATCTCTTGATGCCAAATTGGAAAATGATGTCATTGATTTTCTCAGTCGGTGTCAGGTTTGGAGCTGCCTCTGTTTTCTATTTGATTTGTTCAAATTTCTTTTACCAAAGTGTAAATTTGGACTATGGTTGCGATGTGGTTGCAGAATTTTTTCTTGTGCAAGAAGTGTGTAGTGTAAAATCTAGCAAAGGGAAATTGCCTGTTGTTTATTGTGTTTAACCTTTGGAAAGAGTATTAGATTCTCTTTATAGTGTCCTGTTGTGATGCCAACTCTATTGTTTATTTAAGATTTGCTTTTAATTTGCTATTCTGTCAGGGTTAACTCAAGTAAGACGCACAACAATTACAATTTTTCCTTCCTCTTGTTTCCTGTATTGTGGTAGATCTTAAGTAGTGCTACTTTGCCAGCATACATGATGGGTCGATATTGTCTCTAAAAGATGCTGTATTATGAGATAATGTTGCCTGTATTGTGCTAGAGTTTATCAGAACAAAATCCTTAAAAATCCTGAATGAAATCCAAGTATCCTCTTTCTTTTAATATGGCCCAACTAGACTAATCTTGTACAAGACCATGGGATCAGATGGTCCAACTAGGGAAAAGGGAAAGGAATTAATGAAGGAAACTAGGGAATATGATTTGAGAAAGGAAGATAATCACTCAACCAGACCTGAAGTCATTCTTGGAAACTAATGGCACTTGCCCTTACAATCAAATTGTTGAGAGTTTGTTTGAACTGGATACTAGATCTGAAAGATATTGGTGTTCCTCCTTGCTACTTCCATCACAAAAGAAGTAGGGGTAGTTTAGTAAGAATCGAGTTTAGTCTGCTGCAGCTCAAAGCTGAAGAAAGTGTTAAATAATGATTCATTCAGCTGAATAAAAAGTCTGGCAGAAAGGGAAATTGATGATTTTATTAAGTAACAGTCTGCTCAATAGGTGTGGCAATTTTCTTAATGCAAAAGTGCCTTATGTTGTTATGCCACTGAAGTTGACATTTGTTTATTTTTGGATTTGAATATAGACAGGGAACAAAAGATGTATTATATATTTAACGAGTATGTTTGTGCATAATCTTGATGCTCTTATGCAATGTTTATTGGACGTAATGCAATCAAGTTTGTAATAATTGCATTTGCATTGCCTTATTTGGTTGTATGGGAGTATTGCAATAAAAAACGAACTACCCACCAACTATGTAATCATGATTCGATTGCCTTGCCATAATATTGCATCCAACCCTTTTTTTTTTGAAGTGAAATGTTACATCCAACCTAACATCAAATTAAGGTTATCATTTCTTGAGTTGAAATATTGACTTTTTGATATTATGTTTATGAAATAGCAAATGCAAGTACCATTTTTTTTTGTGAGTGCAGGATCCAAATGGTGGATATGGCGGTGGACCTGGACAGGCAAGTTAATATGTTTATTTGTAGATGTTTTGGGCTTTTGGCAACACAGTGAGATCATTGTTTATATGTTGCTTTATGGGATAATGAATTAGGAATATTTTGTATAAAGATCTTGAAGAACTGTTTAACACCATTTGAACCTTTTTCTAAGTTGCTGATTGTTAACATGAATGTGCTACTGGATAGTTGGCATTCTCATAGGCTATACATACCATCAAATCCTGTCTCATTCTGGTGCTTTCTTCATTCCCAACTCTTTAATTGCTTCCATTAAATTGGCCATGCTATGATATCTTTCTTTGTTAAAAATCTCATTTTAAATTCTGTTTAAGAACTAGTGCTTATTCAAAGGTGAAGTGAGGAAGAAAAAAAGGAGGATACTGTAGCAAAAATCATTTTTCTTTTTCTTTTTTTTGGAGGGGGAGTGTTGGTGTTCTGGAATACCGAGGTGGGGTTCAAAGAGTCAATTCTTCTGGGAATTATCGCATATCAAATTTGTCTCATGAATTGAAAATAAGCACCTAAGTGCATGAGTAATTTGGTGTCATTCTGATTATCGCATGAAGATATCTAAGCTGGTTGTTTTGCTAACTTGGTGAACAAAGTATGGATATGTGTAGTCAAGTATGACGGTCGGCACATCTGTCTTCTTTTATCATATAGTGCATAGAGAGAGCAACAAGGGAACTGTAAAATTACATTTATTTTTTAAAACCTTATGAAGCTCTCATGACATTAGAGCTGCTTGGATTGTTTTATTTTATCAACTGCTGAGAATATCACCATAAAAAGTTCTTAAATACAGAAAACTGGAGGTCCTTCTCTTCTACTTTCCTGCATCAGAGTTTGATGATACAACGTGGGTTAACATGGTGCTTATGATATGTGCACGTATTTTACAGTGAAATTGCGTGAACTATCTCTGATATTTTCCTCTAAAATCATAGAATGAACCATTGAGCTAGAAATTCTTATGAGAGGACCTCTCTACTTGCTGCATCTGAGATCCTCATGACTATTTTCTTCTGTGTTTGCTGATTTCTAGTTCATGTGGTTTTTGCTTTCTAATTTACATTTTTGCCTTGCTTTATGATTTATTCATAAAAGTTGTTAACTCTGAGTAGCGTTGGCAAAATTTCGTCCGATCGCGATTACCCGAATTTGTCCTACCTGAAGAAAACCGGGTCCGGGTATGGCCTTTGGTCCGAATTTTAAGTTCGGACATAAAAATTTCATATTTCTATTATCCGAATCCGATTTTACCCTGAATTTACGCTTGTCCAAATTGTCCGACAACAGAAAACCTGGGTATCGAACAAAAACTTCGTCCGATGACCGATTCGAATCCGAATTTTTACCAGCGCTAACTCCGAGTATGTATGTATGTATGGGCATTAGATGTTTAGATCTGTTGTCAATTGACTGGTTGTGGAATCTCATTCCATTATATTCTTCTATGAGTGACTGATGGATATTCATTTGCTCCTCAGATGCCTCATCTGGCCACAACATATGCTGCAATCAATTCTCTTGTCACATTGGGAGGGCACAGAGCATTATCATCTATCAATAGGTGGTCAGTTTACTACATTAAAGCAATTGAGAGTTTTGTCATTTGTGTTTATTTCACTTCATGTAAGACTTTGAAGCTATATGAATCTTTGGTCTCATAAGGAGGTAACTCTTACACTAAGTGTAGTGTCAGGCTTGTACACTTGTGTTGATGAGATGTTGTCTGTACAAAAACTCATACACTGTCAGTCTTTCTTAGACTACCTATATGTTGTTTTGCAGAGATAAAGTGTATGCATTTCTGCAGAGAATGAAAGATTCAGGCGGATGTTTCAGGTATCAAAATATGTCATTGCTATTCTATGGAGAGTGACATTGTATTTTAAAATGGCTGAGAGCAGAGAGCTTATTGTTTGTTTCTCTCAGAGTCATGAGCTTGTTGTAGTTGGCTCTAGAGGGAAATTGTATTTGCTCATCTTGTTTAAGGCACTGAAAATTTTGATGGAAAGTATGTTCTGCTGCATTGCAGATCTAAAGTTTGAGATTCTAACTTGGGCCTGCGAATGTGCTTCTTTTTATCTTCAACTTGCAATTTATCATGTTTGATCAAATATTGGTCAGGGACAAGCTTCCATTGGTTTGACCTCCATAACGGGGTTCACCATGCTTTAAAAAAGCGGAGCAGGGCCAATTTGTCTTATAAACATACCCTTAATACTGTGTATCCTTTCTGTTATGTTTTATAAACTAATTTGCTAGGATTTTTACGTGTTTAGATTTGGAATCTTAGTACTGTATTTTAACATTGATTTTAGGAAGTTTATGAATATGCAGTTTATTGTTCAGCCTAAAAACAAGACCCTGATGAATTATTTTCCTTCAAGTGTAATCTATGAAGTAATTAGGAATAGTTGAGTTTATTGGGAATTGTTCCTAGTGATGGTTGGTCCAAATCCAATATTTATCTATACCTTAGAGTATGGCCTCAGCAAGGCCTCTGTGTGTGCGTTTGTTTTTTTTTTTTTTTTTTTTTTCGGGGGGTGTGTCTTGAATGTAGTGGCCTTACCTCCCCAGAGGTTGTTTCAGAAAAACTTTAGATTAAAATTGTTTTGGCAGTCTACTGCTCCATAGCAATAGTAGAGGACAGTTTTGTATCTTGCTATAGTCGTCTATAATAAAAGCTGAATTAAATTATCACAAAGTGGTATCATGGAATGACGAACAAAACCAGCGGAATAGAACTTTCGTGAGAAGCCCATATGATAAGGAAGAGTAGAGCATGTTAAGTCTTTTGGCTTTGCTTGCTTGTACAAAGGTAGCTCGCGAGGGCGTTGTTGAATTCTCCAGCCCCATGACTAAAGGGAATTTCATTGACTCTAAAGGGAATTTCATTGATAAGAGTTTGCGCATAGAGATTTATGAAGGGTCGAATCATCTTGATTTTCCTACTGAGGTAATTTAGAGCTCCCACCAAAGGAAAGATTCCTATGTAGGACATGCTTAAAAGGAGAATTTAAGTTGGCTAGTAGGTGTCCTATGTGCTTTGAAGAGGAAGAGTTGGTGTATATCTTTTTGTACATTGTCAGGGAATTCTCTAGAATTTCCTTTGTTATTCATAAGGTTCCACAAGAATGTTCCACACTTGCATGGAAACACAGATATTTGTATAGAGGATTCTAGAGGATAAATTTAAACCGTAAAATCAGATCAATTCCACTGATCCTCCGGTGATAGTCTATATAAACTCCTAAGAGGGCTCATTTGTAAGAGCATCCAAATATCAACCACAAAAGCTTCCCAACAAAGCAATACGCAATCATTCTCCCAAACTCTTTCTAAGCGTTCTCTTGTTATCTTAGCTTCTTCCAAGCTTAAGTCAAGCAACCTCTAAGACTTACTAAAAAGCTAGAAAAAGGTTTTAAGTGTAGTTTGTTAGCTCCGCACGAGTGTTAACTTTCGGTGAATTATCATCCCGTGATGTTTGACATTTGTCATTGTCTTTGATGGGGTTAGTTGGGTGCAATCTTAGACTATTGGAGATGTGTGGCTTGGAGAAGAAGATTAAAGAAAAGTTTGTTCCTAGGAATTTGGAAGATGATTCTATTGGCTATTTGGTGGAGCACTTGGAAGGAGAGGAGTTGAGGGATTCTTGAGGGCAAGGCCGTGTCTTATCTAGTGATTTCAAGCTTTACGTGTAGAGAACTTTCTGTAGCCAGAGTCAAGTTTTGATCATGTTACAAAGTTGTTCTTTTTGGATTTTTTTGATAAAATTATCATATACTATGCAAAGCTTTGGGACTTGATGTTATTGTGGAATTGCCCCCACTTGTATGTGGGTGACATCCCTCTTCTCTAGTGTTTTATCAATGCAATTTTTTTGATTACTCATTTAAAAAGAAAAACCCCCAAAGTGAATTTTTCAGCTGTCCTGTCTGCAGACAATGTCGGCGATTATACTGTTATTTCAAAAATGTTGGTTTCATATAGTCCTTGTCTTTTATGAACATGATCAGTTGTTGCCTCTGCAGGATGCATGAAAAGGGAGAACTTGATGTTAGGGCATGCTACACTGCAATTTCAGTAAGAATTCTTTTATCTTCTCTTGTTCCAGTTTTATCAGTTTATTTTTTGAAGGTAGTATGATATTTAAATGAATCAAGAGCTGTCAAACATTGGACTGTTCCAAACACAATCTTCTATGACAATGAGATTCATTACTTGGTGTTGCTGTGGTCGTATGAATTTATTACTTGCGATTCTAAAAAGTCTCAACTGCTGCTTAAGGATAATTTGTCACCTTAAAAAATTTTTCAATCTTTGCAAAACTATCTTAAATGGGTTCAACACCCTGTCAGAAAAGGTAAGTATCGTCAAATTTGGAAAAAATGAAGATTGGAGTTGATATAATTGTGAAGCTGTATATGTTGCAGTTTGGAGAGTGTAAAACTGTGCTTAATGAAGACAATAAAAGAAATCAAAGATGGTTGGACCAGCCAAAACTGGTGGCTCCACCGGACTGTTTCCCACTTGAACCTATATTTTGAGTTCTTGACCAGGTTAATGTGAATAGGTTGTTTCAGATTTGATTAATGTTCAATTCCAATTCAACTGGTTGCTCTGGCTGATCCAGTCCAGTCATGTTTGATTCTTATATTGTAGGTTATGCTAATATTGTTTCTTCTAGATTAGGTTAGTGTTTGGTTCCTGGTTCAACCAGTAGCACTGGATGGTCCAGTGCAGTCTGGTTTGCATCTTGCACTGTAGGCACATGTGGAATAGTCGTATGTTTTCTTAGGGGAATATGTGATCCCTTTCTTGCCTACTTTGTTTATGAATATCTGCAGTGGAATTTTGGAGAAGAGAATTGAGGTGTGAGAAGCAGAGATTTGGGAGGAAATTGCTGTTTCTGATGCCGATTTGTAGATGCTTCTGTCCTTTTCCTTTCCTTTCTAATGATGTTGAGATACATACATCTGAATGGACCAAACATATTCTTACTGTTCTTCAAAATGTTCGTATACTGACGTGTGTGAGGATTAATATGTCCAAGTGAACTCTTGTAGGGGTCAATCTGTAGACTTTAGAAGCCTTTTGCCTTTGGAGGTAGGTGTTATAGTAATACTCGGCTTGTCACCTATTTGATTGTGCATCAGTCCCTCCACCCTCCCATGGGTACAATTGCTACTTTTAGGACCGGTTTATCCTCATATTTATGAGATTTGGATGCTTGGAAGAGGCACACTTCTCCCTAGGGAGAATTACTCTTGTTGATGAATTTGCCCTTTTGTTTTCTCTTTCTATAATTCACCTTGTAGTGAGTTGGTTGGTTGGAGTGGTGGACAAGGGGGTGGTGATATATGTTGTTTTCATCATAGTAGAAGATAAAGAGGGAATAGTGTAGTGAAATGAAGGCCAATATATGATTTGGTGTCTGTTCTGTCTAGGTTTTTAATGTCATTGGCTTTGCTGGGATATTATTATATTCTTCGAAGAAAAATGCTTTACTTTGCTGTACGCATACTTTTCTAAATGATTTTTTTCCTTCTAAACTGAAAATATATATTTAAAAAGGGTATCCACTCATGGTGTTCATTTGTGGAGTGTGTTGCTTTCCAAGGACATAGGAAGCACAAACACAGCCGTATGTAATGTGCGACGTGGAGATGATACTAAACTGACCCGTTTAGCACCTCAAGTTTCAAAAATGAAAACGAAAATCATACGGCATGCCTAATGGACACGTCTTAGTGAAAAAGATATTTATTAATTATTTGCGAGTCCATTATTCATTATGGTTATGATTTAATGTGAACAACTACAAAGTACTACGTCTGCACATGCTACCATTACCAGTGCCAAGTAAAACATTATTTGTGGTGAATGACTACAATACAAAATACTACATGTGCGCATGCTACTGATGCCAAGTAATAAAACATAATTGCTAGCATATTTGACGTGGGGTTAACAATGTCCAAGAATGTCTCGAGAGTGTCCGAAGAGTGTCGATGTACAATGCGTTTCCGACATGTATACGTTACATTAGGAGAGTGTCAGTGCTTCTTAGCAAGCATGGCCTTTATGAAACATGTCTGATCTAATCTGGCTGTGGCCTTGATAAGTCTAATCATTTGGGCTAGGTCTTAGAAAAGGACTTCTACGCTTGAAGTTGATGAATGACACTATGTAATCCTGGCTTTTGTGCTATCAGTTGTCCCTTTTTGTATTGGATTTATAATAAACTTCTGAGGATTGTTTTTCCCCTTCTTTTTAGTTTTTGTTTGTTGGGCTGCAATCTGAGAGATTTACAATGAGGGATATAGATGCAGTAGCATCCATCATAGTCAGATGACATTCTGCCAAAAAATATATTCTATCTCACCCATGTCCTCCACCCCACTCCCCACAAAAAATGTCTCTTGAAAGTCCACTTTCCCTAGCGAATTATCTTCAGTTTTGTCTGGGACTTCATTGCTTAAGGAAGCTCCATTCTTTTGCTAACCAGGTTGCAAGTATTTTGAATGCCTTGGATTATGAATTGGTGGAAAATGTTGGCAATTACATTCTAAGGTTGGTCCAGTGTAATGTTTGTTTTATTAATTGTTACACTATATTGCTATGTAATGCATCTTTGTACAGTTGTCAGACATATGAAGGTGGCATAGCTGGTGAGCCTGGTTCAGAAGCTCATGGTGGGTATGTTTCTAGTGCTGATTGTATGTGGACGTTATATCTTAGCACCATGCCCTTTTTCTTCTGGGCCTTTGTAACCAAGTAACATAATTTGCTTTGGCTTTCAACAGTTATACTTTTTGCGGATTGGCTACAATGATTCTTATCAATGAGGTTCATCGATTGGATTTGCCTGCTCTGATTGTAAGTTCAGCTGA